>PVJX010001726.1:0-151001 GCA_004027295.1 Dolichotis patagonum
TATTCTGTTCTTATATTGAATTTCTGGGATCTTGATTATTATGTGTCTGGGTGTAGCTCTGTTTTGGTTGTAGGTGGCTGGAGTTCTGTATGCTTCATACATCTGCATATCATTTCCTTTTTCTATGCTTGGGAAATTTTCCTTAATGATTTCTGTGAATAGCCTTTGCAATTCCTCTGTTTTGACTCCTGCTTCTTCACTCACATGCTTTATTCTTAAATTATAGATCCTCTTGTAATCCTCTAGCCTTCCAATTGTTACTGCCTGCTCCCTTGTTATTTTTAAGAGATCTTCCCTTTCATGACACCATACTGCAAGCCTGTGTTCAATTTTTGATAGTCTATCTTTGGTTTCTTTCAAGCAGTTTTGCCAGCTTTCTATGGAGTCTTTAGTTTCCTGATAATATCTTTGAATTTGCTTCATGAATTCTAGGTTTGCTTTATATTCTTCATTGAAGGTTTCTCTCCTTTTGTGTTCCTCCATTCTTCTGTCTGTGTCTTCTTGAGAGGTGCCCAGCCTTTCTTTTATTAATCTACTTATCTCTTGTTTAATTTGAATTAATATTTCAGTTTTGATCCTGCTTACGAGGTCCTGAAGATATCTCTTTATGACTGCTGCCACTGTGTTTGATGTTGCATGTTTGGTGCCCTCAATCACTTTTGTATTTACCTCTCCTGGATCAATGTTCTCAGGGTTGGAGGCTGGGGTTTTTTTTCTTATTTCTCCCTCTTGTCATGTTTTTGGTTCCTTCCATACAAGCGTATAGTGCAATTCCCAGCCCCTTTTCTTGTTGGTTAAAGTTCCTCTAGAGGGGCAGACTAGGAGCTTCTGCCCTCTGCCTTCTGCTATCAGGGATTGAAGTTCAAGCATGGGCAGTGTGCACTGGCTCCTCCCCTCCAGGGAAGTCAACCTTTGCAGGCCTTCACTGCATCAGTGTGCACTGAGCTCAGGGAATTAATTTGTAGCGACCCACTGGGTCCTGGTCACAGGCGTGGCCCAGTCCAAGCAGATCGCACTAATCTGCTCTGCAAGGGGAACAACCAACTGAAGCCACTTCCTATGGAGTTAGGGCTGTCCTGCCCAAATCCAACATGTCTTCCAGTCAGTTTTCCCTTTCCCATGGAGGGTCTTATTCCCGTCACTCACCGCATGTTAATGCCGGTCCCGAGAACTGCTGGGCTCCCTGACCTTTGACCTCAGCGTGGCTGTGGTGCGAATTCACTGTGCCTCTGGGTGGATCACGTGCAGGGCCGGTCTGGGCGAGCCGCACACAGGGCCATTCAACTCCACGCTCTTGCCTCTCAAGCCAGTCGCATCGACGTGGTTTGGTCGGTCATGTCGATCTCGGGCAGGAATTCAGGTGGCTCAAGGAGGGCGCTGTGCTCGCTGATCTTAGCTTGTCTAATGGTAGCCCCAGCACCTCATATTCGAGTGTTTTTTTTTCACTTTAGTTTCTTCCTGGGTTGAGAGAGTCCATCTCCCTTTTTTGGGTCTTTCCAGGGTGTTCTCAAATTCATTTTATGAGGCCAGAAATGAAGATATTGTCAGAATAAATAAAACAACCAATGAAAACCACTACAAAGATATAAAAAGAGAGAAACTATAGATCAATGTTTCTCACTATGATAAATTTAACAATTCTAAATATGATATTACTATATTGAATCTGGGAACATATAAAAAAAATATATTATTGTGACTAGGAGAACTTTATCCCTGGAATGCAAGGTTGGTTTAATGCTGGAATAGCAAACTATAATTCTGGCTTATTAGGAGAATAAATAGAAAAACCATGTAAGGAGAAATGTCATTCTGTGAAAAAGGTGAGCTATAGAAATCTCACAAGTAACGTTGGACCTAACAATGAAAGAATAAGTCCTTTCTTCATTCACACTGAAAACAAGCCAATGATGTTGACTTTCATTAGTCCTACTCATACTAGGGTCCTTGTAGTGGATTAGGTGAGAAAAGATGAAACAAGATGCAGTTAAGGAAGAAAGAAATAAAGCTGCCATTATTTGTAGAAGATATGTTGATGAACATAGAAAATATCCTAAATACATATGTCAGAAAATGACATACCCAGAATGTATCAAAGAAAATAAGCAACCCGATTTGAATAAAATGGGCAAAAGTTTTATCAGACACTTCAGGAAAGCAATGCATTTGTTTTCCATTTCTCTGTGACATATTCTCACAAGCACAAGACTCCTGTAACAACATTCAGTGTTCACATCACAGTTCTGTAATTCAGGAGTGCAGGTGAGCTTGACTGGGTGTTTTGCTTACTGTCTTTCTAGTCCTAGCCGAGGTACCATAAGTCTTAACTCAAATGTGGAAGCTCCATTTACTGGAAGGACTGCAGGACTCAGCTTCTGTTTCCTTGTCGGGCATTGACTGGGACAGTGCTTGGGGATCGCTTTCAGTTCTCCAAACTTTCTTGACCTTCGTCTGAGCAACAAAGAGCCTCCCTCACATCAAATCCTTCTCATTCTCCAGACCTGTCTGATCCTCTCCTCTACCTCCAACCTTAAAACACTCTCTGCTTCGAAGAGCTCGTGTGATTTAATCAGCCCTCTCAACCTAAGAACAATCTGTTGAGTTAATCTTTGGGGCTTTGAGATATAATTTATATTGTATATATATGAATTATCAATTGGTCATGGGCTAAAACCTCCAAACCTGTGAATCAAAATAAACTTCATCTCTTTTCAGGTTGATTATCTCAGGTATTTTGTCACGGTAATTGAAAGCCAACCAACACACTCATAATTAGTGTGCAAGAGGCCTTTTTTTTTGCTACATCTTCACTAACATTTGTTATCTTCTTTTGAATAACAGCCATTTTAATAAGTACAAGGTGTCATCTTGTTTCTTAAATTTGCATTTTCATGATGATTAGGATATTGAGCACTTTTAAATGACTCTATATTTGTATTATTTTCTGTGCAAAAATGTCTGTTATTCACAAGGTTTTTTGCTATTAAATTATATGAGCTTCTTAAATTTTTATAAGTTAGCTTCTTACTGGATAATATATTTTGTAAATATTTTCTCCCACTCTATACTTGCTCCTCCCTTTTCTTAAGTAGAAACTTTATAGTTTGATATTGTCATACTTGTCTAGTTTTGCCTTTGGTTTTTGTGTCATATCAAAAAAAACCCACTGCCATAAACAATATAAAAAAGATTTTATCTTTTTTTTTAAAAGCCATTTTGATTTTCACAAGCAGTGTAAGACAAGTTTCACTGCTTTCTATTCACCTTTTTTCTTTGTTTTTAAAATCTTATTTTATTTATTTATTTGCATGTGGATATACAATTTTACCTGCACCATTTATCAAAGAGACTTTTCCCATGGTGTGCTCTTGGCAACTTCGTTGAAGATCAGTTAACTATGTACATGCAGGGTTATTTCTTGGGTTTCTGTTCTTCCCATCAACTATGTTGTGTGTACAACTTTGCAATATAGTTGGAAGTCAGTAAGTGTGATGACTCCAGCTTTGTTCTTTCTCCAAATTGCTTTGGCTACTGTAGGTCTTTTGTGGTTATGTACATATTTGAGAGTTATTTTTGTCTATTTCAGTGTAAAATGCCATTGGAATTTTCATGGTGAATGCACTGAATTTGTACATTGTCTGGGATAATATGGACATGTTAGTAATAGCAATTCTTCCATTGAGAAACAAAGGGTAAGTTTCCCATTGATTGATATGTTCTCAACTTCTTTCACCAATGTTTAACATTTTTCAGTGTACAAATCTTTCACTTTTTAGTTACATTTATTCCTAAATATTTTATTGTTTTTGATGCTATTATAGATGGGATTGTTCTCTTAATTTGTTCTTCAGATAATTCATTGTTATTGTATAGAATCACAACTAATTTTTATATGTTGATCCTGAAACTTTACTGAATTCATTTGTTTAACAGATTTATGGGGGTTTTTTTGGTGGAATCATTCAAGGATTCTTCATATACAATTTTGTCATTTGCAAATGGCAAAATTTTACTTATTCCTTTATGATTTGTATTTTTTTTTCTTGCCTAATTGTTCTGGCTAGGACTTCTAGTACTTTTTGAAGTAGAACTGGTAAAAGTGTGAACTTGTCTAGTTTTCTATATTAGAGGGAAAATCCTTAGTGTTTCATTTTTTATTATAATATCAGCCCCTAATTTGTGGTTAGTGACTTTTGTTACATTGAAGCACAATCTTGTTGCAGAAAGCTTTTATTTTGAAATGATGCTGTATTCTGTCAGACGCTTTTTCTTCATTTTAAATGATCATATAGTTTTTAACCTTTGATTCTGTTAATGTGATGCTCTACATTTGCTGAGTTTTTGTGTGGTGAACTTCCCTTGCATCTAGGGACTAAATTACATGTGATGATGGCAACGGAACATTTTATTTTGAGGTTATAGTAGATTTGATAGTATTTTGATGAGAATGTTTGTGGCTATGTTTATCAGGGTTTTTTTTCTGTAATTTTCTTTTCTTATTGTATCCTACTCTGATTTTGATATTTGAAACTTGGCCTCATAAAATTAATTGAGGAATGCTTTCTCCTCTTCAATTTTTAAAGAAACATTTGAGAAGAATTAGTATTATTTTTCTTTAGATGTTTGATAGAATTCCCTCATGAAGCCATCTGGTTCTGGCATTATTGCTACTAAGAGATTTTGATTACTAATCCTATCCTTTTAGTAGTTACTGCTCCTTTTAGGCTATTTCTTCTTAATTTAGTCTTGGAAAAAGTCGTATGTTTCTAGGAATTTGTTTCTTTTAGGTTATCTAATTTAAATATGATTATTCAAAGTAGTTTCTTGCATCCCTTAGAATTTTTTGCTATCAATTGTAATTGTCTCCTCTTTTATTTCTGGTCTCACTTGAGTTATCTCTTTTCCTTTTATTAGTTTAGCTACTGATTTATCCATTTTGTTTGTCTTCTGAAAAAATCATCTCTGAGCCTGGGGATATAGCTCAGTGTCACAGCACCTGTCTGGCAAGGTCCCGAGTTCAAATCCTAGTGCCAAAAAAACCCAACTCTAATTTTATTGATCTTTTCTATTTTTTCTTTATTTGTACTCTGATTTTTGTTATTTTCTTTCTGCTAACTTCAGCTTAGTGTATGCTTCTTTTTCTAGTCCTCTGATGCAACATTTATTTATAATTTTTTAAATGTAGACATTTCTCACTGTAAACTTTCCTCTTAATACAGCTTTTCCTGTATCCCTTCAGTGTTCATATGCTGTGTTACTATTTTCTTTTGTCTGATACAAATTGCAGTCTTCTCCCCTCGTGACCATCTCCATACATCTCTAAACTGGTCTCCCCAGCAAGTTGATCAGTGCAGTTCTTCCCCATGAGTTGGCTTCTCTGTGCTATTGGTGTGGGTTCTTAATTAGATTTTTAAACCCCTTCAGATTTACTTTTTTTTCACAGATAGTTGCCTAATTGTTGTTTTTGGAGAATATGTGAAGGCTGGATTCTCTTATGCTGCTGTCTTGCTGATACCAATCCCAATCACCCTATGTTAATTTTATTTGACTAAAAACCCTATTTGCATCTGCACTATCCTTTTTGCCACGTAGCATAATGTCATCCTGGGAATACAGCCAGGAACAATTGGTACTGAGAGCCGTCTTAAAATCATGACTGCCATCAGAAGGTATATTAATTATCAATAAGCCCATGGAATCATATGCTTAAAATGATTATTCATAAGGGAGATCCAAATTAAAACCACAGTCAAGAACCAGTGTATACCTACACTCAGTAGAAGGATTAAATAAACGAAACAAATGGGTGTTGTTAAATAGTGGCAAGACTGGAGCAACTGAAATTATGCAATTGTTTTGGATATTATTTTGGAATTTCTACATACAAATACCATATGACTCAGCAGAATGACTCCTTGGCATTTATCTAAGAAGAGGGAGAAACTTGTACTCACTGAATGGTGCATTGGAGCTTTATTCATTGTTGTCCCCAACTGGAAACAATTCAAATATACAGAGACAGGTGAATGGATAAAAACTGTGTTATGCTCCTATACTGAAATTCTTTGCAGTGAGAAAATGAATAAATTACTGTTACATGGAACATCAGTGAATGTAAAAAAAAGTTATGCTTAACAAAAACACTACACTCAAAAGAGACTATGCTGTATGATTCTACTTACATGACATTTGTGAATTCATTTCTAGTAATGGATCTAAGCTTGGGAGTTACTCTAGGTGAACATTATTTAGATTGACAGTATGAGGCACTAGATGACTTCCTGGGGAGATAGAAATATTCCATTTTTTTTGTGGAGGAGTCATAATTGTATCAAAAAACTTTTACACATATGATGAATCTTGGGGCTGAGGATTTAGCTCAGTGGCTTAAGTGCCTGCCTGGCAAGTGCGAGGTCATGAGTTCAATCCCCCGTACCAAAAACAAACAAACAAACAAAAACATATGATGAATCTTTTTTAGACAAAGTAAAACTAAAGTTTATTTAAAATGTATTGTATGCACCTCTGTCACAAGTTAGGATATCTTATACTTTGTATTATTTAACACTGTTCTTGAATTTAGAGTTGACAAAATTAGAGATAAAATACAAATAAGTTGTAAGTACTTGAAAAGGCAAAGGAAATGTATCACTCTTGACAAAAAAATAAATCAAATTTTTTGAAAATTAAGATAATAGGGCTTTTTTTTTTTTTGCGGTACCAGGGATCAAACTCACAACCTCACACTTGCCAGGCAGGCGCTTATGCCGCTGAGCTAAATCCCTAGCCCAGTTACAGAACTTATTAAGAATGCTTCATAAAGTGCTTGGATATAATATAAATATACAATTTATAGAAAATATAAACAAATAGTATATTCTTAATAGTACAAAATATGAAATTTGTATCACCAACCTGTTAAAGAAATGAAATGTATATACTGAGATAAAGAGACTTAAGATACCACATTATAAGAAAAAAGTCAGCACTTAAAATATGACTTTTTATAAATTATTTCTTAGATTCAATAAAATTCCAAAAAAATAAAAATATTAAGAAAAATTTAAAAAGGGCATAAAGGGGATAAGTACTGCCCACTTAAATATGCCACTATGTTTTAAAGCTGTATCAATCAAATCAGTTTGATCATAGTAATAAAATAAAAATATTGAAAAATAGATCATGAGAATACAAACAGGAACAAAGATTGAAGAGAATAAGTAATTTAGAAACAGATATAATTATAAAATACTTATATATGTATAACAAAGTTGCTATTATACATCGAAGAAAGAACAGACAAATTTCTCAGTCAGTGGTGCTGGAGTAATGAGTAATTAAATTAAATTCTCACGGCACTGCATATACCAAAATAAATTCCAGAATCAAGTTTTTAAAAGCCCTTGACAAATAGAAATGGAGGTTAATGTTTACTATTTAAAGCTTTGGAATACATTGCAATGGTAATAAAAAATATCAGTGTAAGTAAATTTGTCACCTCCCTCTGTAGACCACTTGAGTGTGCATATGCTGTGATAAATCTTCAGAGACTGCAGGGAAACTACGTTTTATTTTTAAAGACACTATCACTATTATTTTTTCAAATGATATATTGGTAAAAATATTTATCATATATACGAAGCAGAATTAACATACTTGTTTTATTAAAAAAATCTCACTCCAGAAAGAATAACTCTTTTCAAGAAATCTTCCAATAACACAATGCTGGCAGGTAAAATACCAGTAGAAAAGAGACCTTTTCCACCGTTGGTGGGAATGTAGACTGGTGTAACCATTGTGGAAATCAGTGTGGAGATTCCTCAAAAAACTGGGACTAGAGGTCCCATTTGACCAAGTTGTTTCCCTTCTAGGTATCTTCCTGAAAGAATTCAAAGCATCCTACCACAGTGTTATATGCACACCCATGTTTATAGCAGAGTAGTTTGTAATAGCTAAATCCTGAAAAAGACCCAAACACTCATCAACTCATGAATGGACACAGGTGTGTTTTTTCACAATGGTGTGCTATTCAGCCATAAAAAATGTAAACTTAAGGCATTTCTAGGTAAATAAATGCACTTTGAGATGATACTTTTAAGAGAAATAAATTGGACACATGTAAATATTGCATTGTTGGGTGTAAGAAACTGAAAGTGTAAATCAGAACAAAATGTATAGTAGATATATGAAATAGAAAATGTTTAAACGGAAAGGAGAACTAGGGAGGGGGCGTGGAAGAGGAAGGAAGGGAAAGAAAAACAAAACAAGAAAAGAAGAAAAAATGGAAACAAAGCTTTTGTAAATAATGAGGGAAAGAGGGGTTGAATGTAGGGGAGGGGAATATGAAAAAAGAAGGAGCAAGCTATGTCATGTACAGGTTCAAATTCCCTATGACAAATGTGATCATCATGTACACGTAACATGTAAACTACAAATAAAATTAATTAATGAAAAAAGAACACAGCCAGACATGGTGGTGCACATCTGTAATTCCAGCACTTGGGAGGCTGAGACAGGAGGACTCTGTCTCAAAAAAAAAATACAAATTGTATTGGTTAGATTCTGTGATGATCTATTTACTAATAGGGAAACTCTGTGTCTTAAGAATTCACATAGACACAATGAGCCTGTTTTTCAGCTGATTCCAAATCTCAGGGTCAATAAACAAAGCTAGGATCCACTAAAAACAATTACTACAACAAAAATCAAATGATCAGAGATATCATTAAGAGCAATTGGATGGACAATTATGTGAACAAGCTGCTCCTAATCGAAGGGATACAGAGATTGATGAATAGTTTAAACGTGGATTATTAATAAAGAACTGCTTATCTGTAAAGTTATACAAACATTTTTTTAAATTAAAACATCCGATGCTGGTTTGGGTAGAAAGTGTAACATGTCATCTCGCACATCTGAAAGAAGTTAATACCTTGTTTTTGAATTTAGACTTGAATTTAGTGGAACATTTTATAAAAACGATTTTGCATTGTATATCCATAACCTTGTATCACTTTTATCTCTTCTGAAACTGTATCTTAAGGAAATCTTGTGCTAGAAAGAATTAAAATACTATCATTTCAAAGTGTATCATAACAAAAAAGTTCATCATTGGATAACAAATACTAGTGAAAATTTGGCACCACATGTACAATAGGATATAGATTTAAAATTATGGGATGGCCAAACAATGGAATAGTACACAGCCATTTAATCATTTCTTTAGAGATTTTAAAATACCAGTAGAAAAAATTATTTTAAGAGGTACTGGGAAGAGACAAATTTTACTAATAAAAATGCAAAGAAAAAATCCGAAGTGACAACCTACTCATTTGTACTTATCGAAAGGACAAACACTGGCTCTTCTGTCCTCACAGCAAGCCCATGACACAAGTACCTCTACGACACATGTCCCACTGAACAGAAGAGGAAATTGATTCATCCAGTTACCCAGAGGGACCTGCGATTCTCCTGTCTCAGCTTCCCAGAGTACTGGGAGTACAGATGGCATCCTGGTTCTTGAGAGGGCTTTCTTTTTTTTTTTGTTTGTTTTTGCCAGCTCCGGAGGCGCAGGCAGCAGCTCTGGGTGCAGGTCCCGGGCCTTCCAAGACCGAAGCACCCGGTCTTCAGGACGCTCCCAGCGCCTTCCCGGGTCCTTAGTGGCCTAGGTTCTGGCCCCGACGCTGGCCGAGGTGGGTACCGGCCTTGGAACATAGGGCCTTGCAGGGCTAGGGTGGCCCTCTGCCCATAATTGTGTCTGTAGCGGCGGGTTCGAGTCCAGCTTCAGTGGCCCCGAGGGATGGCAGGGAGCCTCGAGGCACCAGCGCGCCCAGGTGCTGGTCGTCATCAGATGGGAACAGCAGCTGAAAAAGGGGTGCGTCCCAGTGGACTCAAAGCCTGTGGCATCTTGGGGTCGGGCTTGCGTCCTGGGTGCGGGTGGGGTGTTACTGCGAAGTGACCGTCTCTGAAACAGGTTATCTCAGAGTTAATCACAGCCTTGCTCGGGAGCCGGAGAAAGGGGGGCCGGGGAGGGGGCAGCCTTTGCAGTCCCTTTGCAAACTCATTTTCAGGGAGTCTGAGGCGCCGGGTCGGGAAGAACGACTAGCTTTTCCAGGTCACCGGGGGGGACCCTGGCACCCACCCAGGCCGGCAGCGGGGATTCTGAGAATGAGCCCTTCACAACCCCAGGTCCGCTGAGCGCGAAGGGGTGGCACCCCCAGACCCGCTTTCCTCTGTGCCAATAAAGGAGGCGCTCCCAGAGCTGGCGCTGGGGGGAGGGGGCGCCATGGGCACCTTGCGTGCTTTGGCACGTTTGAAAACCCCGCTCCGGGAACCGTCGAAGCACACACCATTGCAGTATTTCCGTGTCTGATGCACTTCAGGGGTTTGCAAGGTCTCAGAAGCGCGCACCCCAAGCTGGGTGCCCCGAGCGCGCACGGCCGGCCCGGGCGGCGTGGGGGATCCCGGGTCCGGGGAGTCCCGGGTCCAGGTCCGGGTCCCAGGCGAGCGCCTTGGGGCTGCTTCTGCCCAGTTTCCTGCCTGGGAGTCGCGGCGGGGTCCGCCCCGGCCCGGGCCCGGCCCGGAGCAGTTTGTGCAATTTGGAAACTCGATAGGAGGCAGCAGCTGATCTCCTACCAGCCTAAAAATAATTCGCTCCGGCCGCACACTGCGTGCTTCGACTAGGGAAGAAAACGCTCATCCGAGTGAGTGAGTCCATGACTTTGGCATAACTATCATTAAAAAAATTTTTTTTTAAAGTGTAACGGCGAACTGTTGTTTTTGATCTAATATTTCGGGAACCTAAGGCGCCCGCGCTCTCCGCTCGCTCCTCCTAGGATGAGGCCACAGGGCCGGGCTGGCGTAGGAGAGCGGTGGGGGGGCTGGGATCAGGTTTCCAGTTTCCCTTGCAAAACTGCCGGCTCCTGCTTCAACTAAAGGGGAACGGGGAAAAGGTGTTACTAATTTTCTTTCTCCTCTGAGACATTTCCTGTATTACTCACGAAGTAGCTGCCTATCTGCTTACTGTTTGTTGCTCTTTGCTTTTTAGGAGTTGTGTGGCCGGGTGTGAGTTCATCTTAAGACAGTGTAGAAACTCGGTGTTGGAAGGTAGCACAAGTGTACCCGTAGGGGTTTGAAGCATCGCCAAGCCCAAGGTATTTATTTGTTGATGTTTGCTTTCTTTGCTCGATTTTCATTGCATTGTCTAAAGAAATCTTTTTCTGCTGAGCGGTTCTAGTATTTCCTTTGATGTGCAGGAGAACTGCTCAAGCCTGGAAGGATAAAAGGGTGGATGCAGACCAGACAATAAATAAAAAAATCAGCGGTCATTTTTTTTGTTGTTGTTGTTAGTAAATTCGATCTTTGCCACAGCGAGCTAAGCAGATAAATAGTTAGACAGAGAGCTAGGTAGATAGACATTAGTTCCTGCTTTACAAAACATCCAAGGAATAATTTCAAAGAATTTGCTGTAGCATTTATTTCTGCAAGTGATCTTTACCTGGAAAATTCTCTACTTTCTTTAATGTCATGTTTCTCTCATAATTTGGTTAATTGCCGAATAACTAAAGAGTGAATTGTTTGACATGGAAGAACCAAGACTTTCTTATGGAGTTTAATATGCCTTTTTCCCACCCCAGGTGTTTGTAGCATTTGAAATTGTCTGAAATTGCTTTTTGTCACAACTGACATTTTGTGTGACGTGGACAGGGAGGAATGATAGGTGCTATTTAGTCTACTTTCAAAGGATGTATCTGGCCAAAATAATGGAGTGCCTGATATACTTTAATACTGTTTAGAATAAAGTCAGATAACTGTTGTCTTTGAACTAACAGAGCTGCTGGGTCAAATGTTATATTCACATTTTTAAGTCCTAGGGGATATGGAACATCATATGATGGATTTCAAGGAATGAGAATACCAATGTTACAATGCTTGCCTTTGAATCATAAGTTGGATCATCAAGATATATTTTTATTTTTACATTGTCAGTTCTGTAGACCATTACGATCATCAAAGTTTCACTTTTAACATTTTTTCTTTAAAATTCATCCAGTCGAGTTCTCCAACCCCATCCACTGTCCTATACACCTGACCTGTTAGTTATGCTTACAGGGAAGAAATGCTGTGTTTCCCCAAGTGACACCTCTTGCTTCTCTCTCCTTAGTACTTGGGCCCTGTGGGGCTGAGACAGTTCTGCCAGGGGCGGTCCTGGACAATGTCAGCTGACAGTCCCACCGCCAGCGGCAGTGGTTTTTGCCTTGCTGAAGCATCCTGAAGTTTAACTGGGTTCTGGAGAGGGGACTGAGTGATAGTGTGAAATTTAAGAATTAGTCAGAAACCTTAACTGAATAACATGTCTCTGATGAACGTGATAGCTGTTAACGTCCTCTGTCAGAAGTTGATTCTCTCTTTTTGTCCACGTTGGGTTGGGAGTGAGGCGGCTGCTAGAGTGTACCCCAGAAACAGGAGGCTCTGGATAAGGAGCTGAAGGGTCGGGGGAGAGAATGGGTGGAGCAAAAAAATATTTAAAAAGAGCTGTGGTAAGAGGGGGACCAGGGACAGAGAGGGGAGCTTTGAAATTAGAGATTATGTTAAAGAAATGGTTCTAAATCTCTCTCAAGTAAGGGCTTACGTTTCCTTTTATCATTTCTATCATTGAAGTTGTGTTAAAATTTCATGACTAGAGGTTATTTTTTAATTTCTGATTTTTTCCACCTTTACCAGAAATACCTAGACTTAATGTGCACATATGAATTAATAGCTTCCATTTTATTGTTATTTAATAATCTCAAATGCCTTTAAATTTTTTTTAACTCACTTAGATGTTTAATAGTTGGCAGTGATTTACTGAGTAAATTTAACTGTCTTGAGTTTTTTTTAAAAGAGAACTTTTTAAAAAAGATCAGAAAAGGTCTCAACTGCAGAACATATCAGTAATGTATAAAATGGTTTGTCAAAAATGATATGTGTGTATTTACATAGAAGCATTTTGGCTTGTGAAAACTAGCTTTTAGTTGCTATACTTCTGTACTGCTTTATAAAACCTTTGCTTGCAATTTCACTTCCCCACTAATCTATTTTTGCCACTGTTTTCTGTGTTATATCCCTGGTTTTTTCCTAAGGAAAAATATTGTTCATGCCCAATGCTAAATCAGTTATCAAGGAAAAGAAAGAGAGAAAGGGTATTGTTGGTTAATAAAATTTTGGCCAGCTGTTAAAAATCTAGTTCAGTGTGATAAAAATATGGAAAAAAGTAAAAGTCTAGTGACGTTAATACCTTAAACTGCTACTTGTTTTAATAAGAACAGATAAGATCATTTCTTTAAAAATCAAGCTGGAGCTGCATGATGCAGTGGAAAGAACATAATTCATAAATCAGACACATGGGTGTGGATCCTGGATTCTCTACTGGTTGGCAAGTTACCGAATCTGTCCAAATCTCAGTATCCTCTGCTGTAAACCCGCAGTAACCATTCTCCTTACAAGGCTGTTCTGAGGGCTTAAGAAAATAGATGTAAAATGCCCACAATTTAGTAGGCACTAAGTGAGTAGTGAGTCTATTATGAGTGAGTCTATTATGCCAGAGGTTGTCAAAGTGCTGAACCTTGCTGGAATTTCACAGCGGTATTTTGATGGGATAGATCCTTGCTCGTCTACCAACTGTTTGAGCACAGTCAGGAAAGGGGTCCATTTAAATCACCCATGTGTTCCTTGGCTTGCAATCCCAGGCCCCCCTGAGGCTCAACTCCATTTAGAGTAGAAGCCAAGGTCCTGAGAACGACCTACAGCAAGCCCTGTGTGATATTATCCTCTGTTTACTTTCTAACCTCATCTACTTGTACTCTAATGGGATACAGATTTCCAACTTCAAGCTCTCCTTGTTTCATAACTCCAGTAGAGTGCCTTTCATTTAAGCATATTTCTGATGCTGAGACCTGAGTGGTTTCATTAACTTGTCACTTGAGTGCCCCTTAATTTGTAGGAAGCACTTGAGGTTAATATTCCTCAGAGAAAAGCCAATTTGCAACCGTGTTGGTCTCCATATCTAGAAATTTCTATGTCTGCAATTTTTTCGGTAAATTTTATCTGGCTAAAGTTGTTTAGTTGCATTATTTTCATTGAAGGACCATGGAAAATGATGTTATATTGTACCATTTTGACTTTTCAATCATTAGTTTTGTTTTCAGACTTCCTTTTGCTGAATGTCACCATTTTAGTTTAGTCACACTGGCACTCTTTTGAGAGACCACTCTAGGTAGATAGTCTTGTGTATCTTCCAAGTTAAAATATGTGTTTCTAAAACAGGCTATGTAGAAGAGGACCTTTATAGAAGGAATGAAGTCTTTATAAGAAACTTTCAAGTTACTTTGGCGTAACTTTCTATTTTTTCAACTGCAAAAGGAGGGATTAATTTTATGACACAATCCCCCATTTAAAGCCATAAGTTTATGGAAGAGAGTTTAAAAGTAAGTCTTTTCTTCTTTTTTTTCTGTTTTAGAATAAATCATATGAGAAAAACATGAGTCTCTCGTTTTGTGGTAACAACATCTCTTCATATAATATCTACAATGGTGTGTTACAAAACCCTTGCTTTGTGGATGCCCTCAACTTGGTCCCTCATGTCTTTCTGTTGTTTATCACTTTTCCAATATTGTTTATTGGTAAGTAATTTCATGTCCTGTATTATTTCACATTTTATGTCTTGTTAATGGCTGAGATTTGGAATAATATTGCATTCATTTCTCTAACATAAAAGCTAATGCATATGTCTATGGGAAAAGCATAAATGTGTACTTAGTATACACTATTGCAATGATATATTTTTAGCATATGCAATTGCATACGTTAACTTCAGTCACATGCCTGCTAAGAAGCTGGTTTTTTTTTTTTTTAAGAAATAAGGGAACGGTTCTATGAGATAGGTCTACAGCATTTATTGAGTACTTACTGTATGAGAAGGGAATGGAAATTGGGTAAGCCACGCACTATTCTTGCCTCCTAGAGTAGTCTAGAGAAGCACCTATGTCAAGAGAAAAGAGTATATCCCACTGTTAGCCTGTTTTCAGTTTCAGGAACAAATATCCTAGGCATTAATCCGAGGAAACAACTAACCCTTCTTGAGGCTGGTGAGAAGGATTGAGTACAGTGACGTATTAGGGACTAGAAACAGAGTATGCAAGTGACGCAGACGTGATGAGTTGTGTTCTAGGTAGGAAGAATACATGTGAAAACTATTTGCAAAGCAATCAGGAACAGTTTCTTCTATTATTTAACCATTTACATATGTACACAATCCAGTCATTTAGGGTAATTCTGTATAATTTGTGGAACTTCTTCCAAGCAATCAAAATAGACTTTAACTTTTTAAAAGTAGTGAAACATTTTTGCTATAAGAATCTACTGCCACTCATTAGAAGGAACATGTAATAGTGAGGGTAAAAGGAACTCCTCTGTGTAGTATTTTTCTGGTCCAGATCTTACACTTCACAACAGGTAAACACTATGTTGAATTATTTTGTGTTTAATGTTCCCATAACTGATTTTGCCCATGACAAAAGCAGAAAGGTTTTGGACAGATTTTCTTTAAAAAAAAAAAAACTACCATCACTTAACTATCTCTTAATAATCAATTGAGAGGATACCGTGTGTTTGACATTCTAATGCAGATCAAAGAATTTTTGTCGTATGGTATATACAGAGGTCAACATAACTCTTGGTACATTGTTATCTATGTTAAACAAATGTGTAAGCAGTAAAATATATTGGAGCCAGTGTCCTATATGTTGAAAGCAATAGTCATTGTTTATATAGTAGTATTCGTAAGGCATGATACTACTTCTGGTTTCATAAAACCAGAAGTAGAAAATGGGCATTGTATTAATATTCGTTGGAATTCTACAATTAACAATTCATTTCCAAATATTTCATTGACTGCTTGAGAGCCGGGGCTGTGACATTCCTTTTTATTCCAATGCCGAAGTGGGCCATGGAAATATTTGAATAGAGAGGAGTTTGAGTGGACATTGGCTGTGGAACATACAGAAAAATACAGTCTGTCATTTAAGGCATGGGGGGGGACTTGAATTGGGGGAGGTGTTATACAGAAATCTCAAAGAACTACTGGGTGCTAGGGAAACTACAGTGTTGCAACAAAAGACACAGAACTTGCCTGCAAGAGTTTATAGCAGAAATTCTAGTAGAGTATGTTATGTACATAGGTAACCTTTCAATGATTAAGTACACGTGGAAATAGCTAAGACAGGAATCACATCGCTTTTCAAAGAATCTTCAGGAGTTCCTTTTGCCTACATGGAAACTTTTTCCTGCCAGATTTCAAGCACAAATCTCCATCACTGATTCTTGAAGGTGTAGGACTTTTCTAGCATCAGAAAAATGACAAAAAAAAGAGATAAAAGCGGGATTTTTTCTAGTATACCACAAATGATGTTGTTCTACCTATAATTTGGGGAATAAACCATCAAACTTTTACTAAAATGCAACCTCGAAGTTTTTAGAGTTAGGGGCAACACTGTAATGTTCTTGAATCTTCTTAAAAGTCCTTTAGTTGACAAAACCTTAGCTTTGTTGGAGGAAAGTGTAAGTATGCTTGTCAAATAGTGCTGGACAGTCATTGGTAATCATCTTTCTCATAAGATATGAATATGATTCAGATTGACTTGACTAGTGAGGCCTGTATTTCATCGCCAAATACTGTATGTTGCTAGTCCTCCCACAGATTCCATGTCTCCAAAGATTCTACACACCAAATTTCTTTTGTTATTATAATTATTGATTTGTTTTCTCTTGAATGACTCAGAAAGCTGTCAGTAAGAGCTTCTTACTAGCATGTGTCACTTTTGAACAATGCAACAAATGCTAATGTATTAGCCTAAGAAGTGATGTAAAAATTAATCAAAATTGTTATTTTTTAGCATAATGCAAATAGAATACACTTTCCACTACTACACTAAGAGTCATTAAGGTTTCCAGAACCTGCCTTAAATTTATAATAATGTAAATTATAACTGTGATTAAAATTGATCCTTCTGTTTAATCTGTTTCTTACTCTTTTCTTCCCTCATTTTTCCCCCCAGGGTGGGGAAGCCAAAGCTCAAAAGTGCAAATTCATCACAATACCTGGCTTCATTTTCCTGGACATAACCTGAGATGGATTCTTACCTTTGCTCTCCTGTTTGTGCACGTTTGTGAAATAGCAGAAGGGATTGTCTCAGATTCGTAAGTGACCAGATTCACATAATATCACCACTGTATACCAGTGGGTATATTTATATGAATAGGAGTTAAGAGCATGCCAACTGAGGCTTAACCGTTGGGGCATCACTAGTTAGTAACAACAGTGTCGCTCATTTTATATGATGATTATATGTTCCCACATAATTTCTCTGACAAAACAAGCTCGTATCTCCATAACTTATGTCTACTCAGGTGCTTTATATTTCTCTGTTCCTGGATCCAGGTAGGCTTTGAAAATTCTGTACTTTTCAACATTTTGATTCTACTTTATCTTTACAAATCGGTGCAAATGGAAAGTGTGTCTATGTTGATATATAGCTCTAGTGTCTGTATATTTATACATACATCAATTCTTATGTTTCTGTTTATTTTGTAAAGAAGCAAAGATAGATGTGGCAGACATTAGAGAAGGCTGAAAATGAGCAAAATATGAAACTACTTTAAAATTAGAATTTATAAAAAAAACCATTGTATCCAAGGAATTTTGTCCTGCTTATAAAGTTTGTTTTCATCAGCTAGAATATCATAACTTGTAGGAGTAGACTTGAGTATAAGCTAAGCAAAGTATTTTTATCACAGAAAATACATTCAAGAATAAAAGAGTAAAAGAAAATACATTCAAGTAATAGTAAAAATTTGATTATGAAATTGTGCTAAAGGATATTCTTTAAAGAATTGATATGAGAGGACTGTTAAAATTTTTAGAAGAAAAGTCCAATAATAATTTTTTCTTATCTAATAGAACCTCCTCTGACAGCTGTTAATGTTTTTCTGTTGCAATTAGCAAGGAATGAAACTTTTATGCTTTGTCACAGAGCCAACTATTTTGAAATATATCATGATGGTTCTTTGCAGATATGTGCATGTCTTAATTTCTGATAAAGCGACAAACCAGCAATTCTAGTGTCTACATCACTCAAAGCATTAGAGGTTTAATTGGCTGTTGTCTTATTGATAGCTGTTTAAAACACTTTGGTGTATTTGTATGAATTGAGCCAGTTCTACTCTTAATTTTTTAACTTCCTTAACAAAGTTCCATGTTTTTCTATGAGTATGCATGAAGATCAATCCAGTATTTCTTAAAACTTTGACGTTATGTAGGTTCCGAGTCAGCTGGACTAATAATGATCATGAATTATGCTAAAGGCAGAAACACACTTTTAGTGGTTGTTGTACAAGAAGCCCACCCTAAAAACAGACAGGCAAAATATATCACCTTCATTTTGTGCTACCTCCTCCACAATTTAGCTACAGGGTTCTTCCCTTTGCCCTTTTCATCCATGCTTCTCAAAAAGTCATCTCTCAGTGACTTCTAAGCTCAAACTTTGATTTTGCTCTTTTGTTCTCCATCCTATCTTGGATACGACTTCTTTGAGAAACCAAGAGACTGTGAATATAATGCCTTAAGGGTACTTTTTGTTCTCATCATAATTTTTATCTTTGACACTGCTGTTCATGCCTTCTTTCTGCTTTTTTTTTAAACAGAGTGTTTCTGAACTATTCTTTACTTAAAATGCTGATCTGACAATTCGTGAAGCAATGCAAAGGCTTTTCTAATTGAACATTTGATTTTTTTGCTAAGATAATCTCCACATTTATTTACCTATTAGATGATTTCCTTTACATATCTAGTGGATATCTTCACAGTATACACATCCTGGCTGAAAGCAGCTTCCTTCCTCCATTCTGCTCAGCCTCTTAAAATCTTACTTGGTTACACAAGCATCCAGTCAAGCACTCTAGTTTTACTTTCTATCTTTCCATTGCCATCACTCTCATATACTAACACTGTTAAAATCCTGTCTACTGTAACAATTAACGTTTACCAAATATGTTATTTCCTCCATGGTACTGCTGCCACAGCTTGTATTAGTCCTTTATCCCGAGTTGCTTGACCTATATCCGTGCTCTCTTAACTACTCTTCCTTCAGCCACTTCTTTTTTCCCCATCACTACCCATATATTGTCAACTCCATCCTGTGCATTAGTTCAGAGTGATCTGTTTCAAGCACAAATCTGAGCATACCACTTAGCTATTAAAAATCTATCATTCTCTGCATAGAGTTGCCAGCCCCTTACCATGGATAGAAAGCCTCTCATGATACATCTTACCTTAGACATTTTATTCCAAGGATATTAAATCACTTCAGACTTTGAACATTACTTCATGGCTCTATTTGCACATTCTGTTTCCTCTTTGAAGAATGCCTTTCCACTGCTTTCCTTACTGGGGCCTTTTGTTTCGTATTTCAGTTCCCACTGTCCACCATAACTCTTTCAAATGATTTCCTTAAATGTTTCCTTGCCCCTCATTCTGTTCTTTGTATCAGTGATTTACTAACATATTTTAGTAATTTGAGAAAAGTTAAGTGTTCTGCTCTGTGGCATTGTTAATGCAGGTGGAGTGCAGATAACACCTGTCTACCAGGCACATGGGGTCCTGTTCCGTCTTCCATCTGTCTGGAGCTGTGTATGGCCCTCAGAAATGAGACCCCCATTTCTTGCAGTGACTGTATCCTAATTGCTTGCATTACCCTAGATCGCATCTGGACCCTCTGCCTGAATCAGTCTTTCTGCTTTGTTCTATAGGATACTCCTCATTTTTAAAGTCTCAGTTCACAAACCACTTCCTCCACAAATCTTTCTCTGTGCCTGGCTCCCACCTTGTATAGTCACAGTCTCTCCACCTGCATTATAATTTCCTATTTATTATTGCTGTTTATTTTTCCAGTACTGGGACTAGAACCCAAGGAACAGTGGCGCTACAGCCTCGGCCCTTTTTATGTCTTGAGACAGAGTTTTGCTGAGGTACCCAGGCTGGTCTCAAACTTGAGATCCGCCCGCCTGAGCCGCCTGAGTAGGTGAGATTACAGGTCTGTGCCACCACATCTGCCTCCTGTTTGCTATTGGCGCCCTCAAAATACCCTCAAATTCGTGATCACAGATGCAACACTTTCTCTTGTTTATCGTTGTTTCCCTGAACCTGCTAGTATGTGGACCAGCAAACACACAGGTGGAATGAACTAGTAAGAATGGAAAAAATCACTGCAGATCGTGAAATGTAGGGAAACTGTCGAAGTCATAAACATAATTGTCACTTTAGGGTTTAAATTAACCTGGTGATTTTTACTTGTTTTAGTCATTAAATTATACCGGGGTTGTAACTCTCAGCAGTGCCTGGCAAGCACAAGGCCCCGGGTTCGATTTCTGGTATCAAATGAAACAAAACAAAGCAAAACATTACATTATTTAACCATTTGTTACTCTAAATAACAGTGCTCACATATTTATTTTGATTGTGAGCATTTTAAAATATTGCTCAATGTGTTTTCTACACCTCTCGTTAGGAGAAATTCTTCCAACAGAATCATGTCACGTAAGTAGTCTTCTCTTAGCAGCTACAGTTGCGGTCTTGGCTTCAAAAAACATAGTTAAAAGTGAGCTTTAATTTAAAAAAATTGGCAACAAAATGAGAACCTTCTAGAATCATCAGTTTAGGACCCTGACACTGTGCTGCTCTCCACAGACGGCGGGAGTCCAGGCATCTCCATCTCTTCATGCCGGCTGTCATGGGATTTGTGGCCACTACAACATCCATAGTATATTATCATAATATTGAGACATCAAATTTCCCTAAACTACTTCTAGGTAAGTATGTCAAAAGTTGTTTTTTACTCTTTTCAAAAGAACTACTTGCTTTTCTTTTTCCACCTAGCAAATGTAATATCAATGTGTGTCCATAGTGGGAAACATAGGAAACATGACAATAATTAATTCTTCAGTTGCCCAATAAACGTGGGGTTGGAGATAAACTGAGATGTCTATGAAGGAACCACACTCACTTAACATGATTACATATTCCATAGATTTTGGGTGTATTTTTATAATCTCCAATATCAATCTTTTTATTTTAAATCAAGCAGTCTAAAGTGACTGACAGTATTCAGATCTTCTAAGTTTTCATTAGGTGTATGCATCTTTTTGATTGTTGTGTCTTTCTGAAAAACAGACCCCTTTATTATTATTAAAAGAATTTTTTTATTTCTGCTAATGTTATCTGTCTTGAAATCCACTTTGGTTGATATGATGTATCAGGATTCATATGCTCTAGGTTGCTTATGCTTGTTTGTATTTAAAATTTTTTTCATTACTTTCCATATAATGTTTCTAATATTTAAAGTTAATCTCTTTAGGTAGCATATCATTTGGTCTGCTTCTGCTAAGTCCATTCTGATTGTTTCTGCATTTTAAGCTAAAGTGAGATGTGTGTAAGTTCATATGCCAGTGTTCAGTTATTTTTCACTCAGGAAGTTGTGACCACCCTTGACCTTTCTGGCTTTGATAAGTATTACCCAGAATGGATTGTCTTGTATGTGTTTTAGAGTTCTTCCTTATCCCATGCTCATTTGTATGGGTTTTTATTTAAAGTTCAAAGGAGGCAGAATCCTTGCCAACAAATTTATAGGAGTGTGTCTGCTTCCAACTCTTTGTTTGTTGTTAAGTTGCTGGCGGTGGTTGTGAGACAGTGTAGATTTCTGCTTTTTGGCACAACAGCTTGAGGTCTGGGTTTGCTCTGTAGGATTATTGTTCTTTTCTGGGCTCTGCAGATGAGTATGGGGTTTACAACTACTTGAGTTTAAAGAGTCATTTATTATCTGAATGCCTGTCTCTAATGCAGAAACCCTATTACATAGCTACGTTAATGCCACCATAATTCCAAAGATATAACATTAAACAAATCCCTAGGAACAACACGCTTATCTGTTGGATATGTTATACAGATACCAACTTGTGAATTCTTCATATAATTGGCACTCTTAAAGAACAAGACCAGAGATAAAGGGACTTTTATCCACAGGATTACACTTAAATTCTGAAGAGTGAGGATAAAGCCTTTTTACATGACTCCTTACAGCTTCCCAGATATCACAAAGGATCAGTATGGAGACATTCCACATTTTAAAGTGATTATCATGCCTTCATGGTTTGGAAGAATTAATACTATTAAAAAGATGTCCGTAATACCCAGTGTAATTTACTTAGTCATTGAACTATTCATCAAAATACTGGTAGCATGAACTATTCATCAAAATACACAGAAGCATGAAGATACCAAAGAACCAAAATGATCTTGAGCAAAAAGAACAAAGTGGAAAACATTATATTATCTGACATATAAGTAAACAACTACAAAGTTGTCATGCTCAAAACTGTATGGTATTGGGATAAAAGGCAAACACACAGACTGATACTATTGAATAGCGAGGCCAGGAATAATTCCGTATATTTAAAGCAGCTGCCTTGTGTGACAAAATCAAAAGTATCTGCTGAAGAGAGAACAGCCTTTTCAATAAATGGTGCTCGAAAAATGGGAAATTCTCATGCAGAAAGTTGAAACTTGACCCTTATCTCTTACCCTATCTCATAATATTCCTTCAAACCTCCAGAAGCATGCTGAAACATATGTTTTGTTTTCTTATCAATAAATTATGCACAGAACATTTAACTTGCCTTTGTTATTAAAAAGCATTGTATTTATATTGAAATATTAGTGAGGTTTTAAAGAATAACAGTAAAGACTGCATCTTCTGCTTTTTTCTTCTATGTTTGCAGCCTTATTCCTGTATTGGGTAATGGCTTTTATAACGAAAACAATAAAACTGGTCAAATACTGGCAGTTGGGATGGGGAGTGTCAGACCTGCGATTCTGCATTACAGGCATTATGGTGATCTTGAATGGGCTCCTGATGGCTGTGGAGATCAATGTCATTCGGGTCAGAGTAAGTCATCATAGTAGAACTGCTATTCAAGACCTCAGCATTAGGATTACAATCAGCCAGGAATTAGTAATATTTAAGGTGGTGATCCAATTTTAATATTCACAAGACTCATGTTTTGTCTATAGTTACAAATCTGCTATACTTTCCACCTCATATTGCTGTCAGTTACATTATATAAGACTATCCAGGATTTTCAGTACTCACTTCTATCAGAGAACTTGCAATTTGCTCTAAGAGTGGAAAGATACTATACTGCAATGAATGAGGCAAACAGTAAGTGAACATTAATCAAACTATAAATCAATAGTGACTAGGTTCGCTAGCACATTTTGAAATCTCAATAATATAGAAGTCTTCGTTGATGACTTTATTGCATAATGACAAGCCTGTTCTTTTAAAAGGCTAATGGACTTTTTAGAATTGGCCCCAAGGAGTTTCAATGTATAATTTTGCCATTTAGTTAATCTAACAAAAGAGAAGTATTTCAAAGAATGTTTCAGAAAGGGTTGGAAGCAAGTATTAGATAATA
Source organism: Dolichotis patagonum (assembly GCA_004027295.1). Taxonomy (NCBI): domain Eukaryota; kingdom Metazoa; phylum Chordata; class Mammalia; order Rodentia; family Caviidae; genus Dolichotis; species Dolichotis patagonum. The sequence continues at coordinate 23,563 of PVJX010001726.1, forward strand.
TAAATTTTGGCCACCTGATATGAAACTATAGAAAAGGTTGGAGTTGTATTTTTAATATATGGAGGAAGAATAGGACTAATTGTAGCACTGTGGAATTCTTTGTGCCATAGAGATATGTATTCTTCATGAATCCTCAGAAAGTAAAACCTCCCGAAGACCTCCAGGATCTGGGTGTGAGATTCCTTCAACCATTTGTGAATTTACTGTCAAAAGCAACATACTGGTGGATGAACACCCTTATCATCTCTGCTCATAGGAAGCCTATCGATCTGAAGGCAATTGGAAAATTGCCCATAGCTATGAGGGCAGTGACAAATTATGTTTGCCTGAAAGATGCATATGAAGAACAAAAGGTAAATTAGCATCTGTCTTCTATGTCTGTATTTGTAGAGAATGGGCTTATTTAAATATAAAAGTAAAAAGTTTAAATAATATCTATGATAAAAGAACAACAATTTTTCTCTTTGGTACTGGGGATTGAACTCATGACCTCACACTTGCCAGGGCAGGCACTTATGCAGCTAAGCTAAACCCTCAGTCCTTCTCCATCTGTCTTAACCAGCAGTTTTAAGTAAGTCATGTCACCTGATCACCAAGGAAAGACTGGAAGAGATAATGAAGTATAGTCACTTTGCATAAGTTGTCCAGTCAGCACATGAGGGGTCTGGGGAGTGGCCAGTCTTACATCTGGGACAAGTGACCAGGTGGAAACTAAAAACAAGGTCCATTGCTCTTATATCACTAATTCATATTGCTATCCTAATATTAATAGTTCAGGGAATTTTTATTGTCTTTCTTTCAAGCAGCTGTGAACAATTTATATATAGGTAAATAGATCATATTTACCAATAACATCTCTTAAGAAATTAAAATTCTTGGACTAATTATTAACCAAAATTGGCACCTGGATGACTCAGTTAAGGGGGTACCATCTCCCTACTTCGTGTATTATCCTATATGTCTTCTACAATTAATTTCTTCTGGTACTTTCCTTGAATTATAATTGCTTTAGAAATTTTATAGATGAGTATTTGGGTGCTTTCAGTTTGCTGTCTCCTGAAGTCACGCATGCTATCCACAGTGGTAGGGATGCTTTTGACTGTAATCATCCGCAGATATCAGGCTCACTTAAAAATGCTGGTTTTCACAATAATACTGGAAGAGAGCAAGGTATGGTAAATCAGTTAAAGGTATTTTGGCTATTCTAAATAAAGATCAACAAAACATTTATGGTAAATGACAAAAATGACTCCTCATTTCAGAAATTTGTGTTATGAAATTCCTGTTGCAGGAAATGGTTACTACAGATGAACCTGAGTCATTTCTCTGGCTTTACCCCTGGGAAAAGTATTGCACAAAACTTTTAAACTTCTCTGCTCAAGTAAAGATTTATACTATAGAGTAAAAATAGCTTACATTCTATGAATGTTCTTTAAAACATAGACTAATGGGCTTTATGTGTTAATGTCGTATCAATAAACTTCAGAAAAATAATCAAATTGTTCATTCTAATTGAGAATTGAATGTGGAACACAACTGAAGTCCATTCCGTTAAGTTCGTCACTTTGCCACAATGAAAAATTTATATCCACTTTGAGCCCAAGACATATTTATAAACTGTGTTCAGTTCTTAAAATCTTTACTACCAAGAAATATAAATATGTAAAGTAACGAACTGCTTAATCATACATGCCACTCCTCATTTTGCATTTCTTTAAGGAATTCCTAGCAAGTAAAAGCCTATCAAATTTTTAAAATTACTGACTACCTTTCATGAAGATGGGGAAAACATGGCCTAGAAACAATTTGAGATTGAGACAATCTGTTTTAGCTTATAGCAATGTGACAGGTAAATTTCTTATGTTCTAGGAACTCCATATATTTTCAGCAATCTATCAATAACCTTCATCTTCTACTTTACTGTTCTCTTACACACAGAATGTTGTTTGGTAATATTCATGGTGATATGTATCTTCAAAACCAAAGGTAATTAATGAAGTTGGTCTTAAGATTTTCTTGTCATCCCTCGACAGCTAATAATAATGCAGTCTTAGAAAACACAGCCTGTATACTTTTCATTCTATTCTTTAAAATGCAAAGTAGTGGCTCAAGGGTTAGAGCACTGGTCTTGTAAAATGCTCACAATAGCTACTATTTGTATCAATTGAAAGATACACAATTATTTGTGCTATATTTAAATTTATACATCTACTTTTAAGCCTTTAAAATGTCTTCCAAATGATCAGAAAGGTCATGGTTGTTGAGATTAGCTGCCTTTTTGGACAGTTTTATTTGGGTGTTTTTGGTTTTTCTTCCAGAAAAAAGTAGCCGATCATCCCAATCGAACTCCATCTATCTGGCTTGCAATGTACAGAGCCTTTGGGAGACCAATTTTACTGAGCAGCACATTTCGCTACTTAGCCGACTTGCTGGGTTTCGCTGGACCACTCTGTATTTCTGGAATCGTTCAACGTGTGCATGAAACCCAGAATGGGACAAATAACACGACAGGAGTAAGTTCAAGTGCATGGTGCTTTTGAAAAGAAATATATTATTGGCAGATTTCATTGTAATTGTCACTTTTTATTAACATAGTTCAATGAGTCATTTGAACAGGTTTATTTACATACAATTAAAATCTAAGAAAAAGTAATATTCTTTGTGGAAAAGTTTGTGTGTCTATATATTCATTGAACTACCTGGTTAATGAAGTTATTTCTCAGATTCAGAGCTTATAAATATTTAATAAGCATCATGGTGTGCCAGAAACCACATGTGTAAATTTTGCATTGATTGCTTTGTTTGAACTTTACAGCAACCCTTTCAGGACTTTCCATGCATGCATACTCCAGAGGTGGCCGAGTCCCTTTTCTAAAGGCTTGTGACCAATAACATTAGTAATGTGGTTTGTAGTATCATACATTTTTCTGCTATGTTAAAAGCCATCACCCTGTTTGGCAGTGACTGGAGAGAATCTTGTGATGCTTGACTAGGTATCATGTTATGATATGGAGGGATAAGTAAGAAAAACCACTGCACATTTGCTGTTACAAATACAGAATGGTTTTGTTTTCTGCTCTTAAGAAAGTCTGTACTCTGCATTTTCTAGGTTTTCTTTTTCCCTAAGATGACTTAATTTCCCTAGTTCCATAAACAGAGTCTATTCCAAGTGGATCAATTTTTCTTTTCTGTTTTCTCACTCTGATTTATGGTCCCTTTTTCTGCACCAATTAGAATTTTATGCACTGTCAAAGCCTACATTAAATTCTGCCTCACCACTGAGGCTTTTTGTGGTATTCTCGTTGAAGCCTGCCTCCTTTTGAACTTCCCTAATGCTTTTTCCACTTTATCTCGGCACTTACTATTTATGCCTTTCACAGTGAAGCATGCCAGGTATGATTTAAAAAATATGGTGAATGTTTACATTTTTAAAATGTATTACAATGAAAGACATGTTGTCATTAATCCCCTTTGGAAGACCATCTTGCTTCAGACACACCTATCTCATTGTTCGTGTCACTTTCTAAGCCACTTCTGGAAGTCCTCTTTTGTTGTTAGTTGTACTGTACCAGAAACTGTTGTAGTCAGGGGTTGTACACAGAACAATTAGGATCAGGACATGGACTTTATATTATTTTTATGATGGTCACCCAGAGTTAACACAAGAAAATGCAGGAAATCTATTCACAACACCAAAGACATAGAATATTTAGTCAAGGGCCTAAATCCCACAGCATTGTCCCACATGAGCCCAGATAAAGACCCAGAGCTCATGACAATGCCTCCCATGAGTCCAACTAGAGGTCTAGAGCCCACAAGAAGGACTCACGCCAGTCTCTTTTACGGATCCGTGCCGGGAAGGCCCAAAGGTCAGCGGTGGAAGCTAGAAAGTCTATGCCAGCAGGGTGAAGGAGCTGTGCTGGTAGGTTGAGAGTTCTATGCTGGAGCCGAGAAGTCACACTCACAACAAACACCAGGGCTGTCCTGAGAAGCACCACAGCCATCCTCAGCGACACACAGGCCCCAAGCTCCTCCAATGACAAGCACAGTTGAGCACATGCTAGAAAGCCAGTGTGACAAGTCCATCCTGGAGACCAAGCAACACACGTCTTCCCCTCCAGAGCCAGGAAGCAGTGCTCAATGTGAGGACCAGAGCTTCTCCAGGAGAACCTAACGGCTCAAACAGCAACACGTAGGAGAACCCACAACACCTCAACGTCTCAATGCCATAATGCCTTAACGTTCTCCCTTCTCCTCCACATCTCCATTTATGCTGGCAGCCTTCCTCAGGTGAAATACCTACACTCAGCAGCATGGAGATGTAATCCAGCTGGCGTTAAGTTGACCACCAGTTTTTAATCCATAACAGAAACTTTTGCCTTTCATGGTTAGTTTGACTTTGGGGAAGGACCTGAAGTCGCATGGTGAATAAAGTGGTTGAGAGCACACTGTAATGTTTTTACCAACTTGCCTTTCTGTAAAATGCCATGTGGCCTCAACATTCACCATATTTTTTAGCACAACCTTATCAAAACACCAACGACAACTTCTAGAACTGCTTCAGGAAGTGGCAAGCACAATGAGACACGTGTGTGAAGTCACGGGGCAGTATTTTGAGGGTCAGTGTGTTTTTTACTGTAACACATTTATTTAAATTTAAACATTGACTGTATATTTCTGTCATTCCATGTGTTACTGATACACTTATCTTTCTAGGTTGCAATCTCTATAGACAGAATAACTGAACTGCTCAAATTTCATTCTCACAATATTTACCCCAGCTCTTTGCATACATTAACATTTAATTATTATTAACGTGACTCATGCTTTCACCCTCTGGTATACTTCTGTGCTGTTTTGTTTCTACTCACCTAATACATGCAAATATCTAAATTTCACACAGCACATTTACTACCTGCATCCCTTACACATATTGATCATGTGCTTTTCTGAAATGGAACAGGACTTGTAGGTTTGTGTGTTTTGCCAGGACACATGAGGAAGGGGCCAGAAGCAGAAAAGTTCACTGGATCTCAGTCACTACAAATGATGTGTCCGCATTGCTATAATCAAGTGTTGTCCCTCATTTTTTTCTAATGAACAAGTTACCGTATGCCATCATTGCAAACAAAATTGAATAAATTGTGTGTATTCATATGATAAATCCAGTTATATTCCCATCAGAATTATTTTTTCTTTGTAATTTTATTAATGTTTAATTTTTTATTAGTACATGTTTGCAGTACATAGTGATTGCATTCATTGTGTGGAATTGTTACATGTACAAAATGTATCTTAGTTATTTTTACTTCCCTTTATCCTGTTCTTATTTCCTGTCCCTCTAAGTCCTTTTCCCATTTACAAAAGATCTTTCTCCCTGATTTTAGCCACACATCTCTTTAAACTATTTATACTTTGTGTTTCTCATAAAACCATGGACTACTTAAGTTTGTATAACTCATTTATTTATTTCTAACATCGTGTCCTGAATGCATATCTGTTCTTCAACAAATAAATCTATTCTTTTTTAGGGCAGAGTATTATATGCCATTGTGTATTTATATTACATTTTCTTCATTCATCTGTTCATGAATATATATGCATTTTCCAAGACTTAGCTACTATGAGTTGTATACCTATAAATATGGTGTCTTTGTTACTTTTCTCTTGATGCTGGGACAAAATACCTGACACCCAAAGTTAAGGAAGGAAAGGTTTATTTAGCTTATAGTTTGTGGAGGTTTCACTCCATAATCAGCTGACTCCAAGGCAAGGTGGCGTGGCACAGGGACAACACTTTAAGGCAGCAGAAGACATCAAAGCAACAAGAGAAAAGTGGGGAAAGAAGAAGCCTCTTTCCCTCCCTTATATTATACACAGGCCACCCCCACCTCCTGAGAGGGTGTAGCATTCTCAAAATCTCATTGTCCTCCTCTAGCACAGGATGAGGTTGTTTACAAAGTAAGGACCCTGACTTCCTGTGGAGTCCCTTAATTAAACTAAACTTCTCAAGTTGACACATTGTATCAACCATGACACATGGGTATGTATGTGTCACTCTGATAGGATGTTTTTAATTCTTTAGGTAAACAACCTAGAAGGAAAATAGCTGAGTGAAAGGGAATTTTCATTTTTCGTTTTTTAAGAAATTTCTTTACTGATTTCCATAGTGGTTGTACTAATTTACATTCCCACCAGCAATGTAGATGTATCCTCTCCCACCCATAGCCTTGCCAGCATTTGTTACTATTTGATGATGCCCATTCTTTCTGGGGTAAAATGAAATCTCTAGGTTGTTTTAACTTGCATTTCTCTAGTGATCCAGAGGTGCTAAACATTTTAAAATATATTTATTGATTATTTGTACTTCTTTTGAGAAGTGCCTATTCATTTCAATTGTCCATGTTTTGATTTGTCATTTTATTTGGGGGCGACTACTTTTTTTTAGTCCATTACTTTAGACATTAATCCCTCTTTGAGGAGTATCTGGAAAAACTTTTCCCAATTCTATAGATCTTTTTTTTTCTGGGTAGAAGCTTTTTAATTTCATGTAGTTTCATTTATTGATTCTTAATGTTATTTCTTGTGCAGTTGGGGTTCTGTTAAAAAGCCTTTAGCTATGCTAGTGTGTTCTTTTTTATCTTCCAATAGATTATCTCTTTTGTAAAATCTAGGACGTTTATTCATTTCGATTTTATTTTAGTACATAGTGTTTTATATGGGTCAATTTTCTACATGCGTGAAAGCAGTTGTTTTCCCAGCACCATTTGGTAAAAACGCTACCTCTCCTCCAGTGTGTGTTTTCCATTCCTTTGTCAAAGATGGAATGACTTAGTATTCCTGGAGTTGTTTCTATACCCTCTTTTCTGTTCCATTGGTCCATGTGTACCATACTGTATTTGTCACTGTGGCTTGGTATTGTAACTTGAAACATGGGATTGTGCTAACTCTTACTTTGCTCCTGTTGCCCTAGATTGCTTTTGCTATTTTGTGTCTCTTCTGCTTTCATACAAGTTGTATATAAATATTTTTTATTTCCATGAAGTATGCTGTTGGTATTTTCATTTGGAATGCTTTAAATATGTATATCAGTTTTGGTTGTATGGTCATTGTGAATGTATTGTTTCTGCCTATAGACAAAATAGGGATACCTTTCCATTTTCTGATATCTTCTTTGATCTCCTTTTCCAGAGACTATAGTTTTTATTGTAGAGGTCTTTCGTGTCCTTGGTCAGCTTAATTCCTAAGCATTTATTTTTTCTTGAGATTATTGTGAATGGTATTTTTTTCCTAATTTTCTTCTTAGTGCATTCATTATTGGTGTAGAAGAACATCCTTGATTTTTGTATGTTGATTTTGTATATTGCTGTGTTGGTGAACTCAGTTATTAATTTTAGCAATTCTTTGATGGAACTTTTGAGTGTTCTGTGTAAAGGATCAAGTTATCTGTAAATAATAATAGTTTGACTTCTAGAATATATTTATAAATTAGGTTTTTTTCCTCTAGAAATGTCATATTGGTGAAATCAGTAGTCAAATGGCCTATTTTATAATATATAATTTCATTAATATAAAGATACATTAAAATTTGAAAAAAATGTGTAGAATTATCAAAAATAGTATCGATAGATATTATCAAAATAATAAAGTTACAATAATGAGATTTTTCCCCATTGGTCTGGCTGACCAGGTGTGCATTACTGTGGCTTTTACTTTCAAATTAGAGTCTAAATTAATTTTTGTCTTTTTTTCCACTATTTCTTATTTAAGCTGGAATGCATCTTTGCAAGGAACATACCTACGGATTTAAACTTAAAGGCTACCCCCTATAGTTAGACATATCTAGCAGTTGTAATCATCAATTAGGCATTTTATGCTTTGAACTGGTTTATGCCTGCATTTGTGGGCATAGTGGACTAAAGCCTTACTGTGGCCCATTCCACAGCTGGTCAGTGTAAGGTCACTGACATTTTATATTTAAAAATCACATATGTTTTAAGAAGTGCAAACTGTATGCTTAGTAGTTGAAATGAGTAGCTTAACTTTGTTTTGTTTTGTTTGGTACAAGCTTTCAGAAACCCTCTCATCAAAAGAATTTTTGGAAAATGCTTACGTTCTGGCAGTTCTTCTCTTCTTGGCCCTTATTCTGCAAAGGACATTTTTGCAGGCTTCCTACTATGTGACCATAGAGACTGGCATTAACCTCCGTGGAGCTCTTCTGGTAGGTACTGTCCGGTGGCACAATAGGAGTGGCTTCCCATTTTTTTGTATTTAACTTTCACTTTGATAGTACAGCAACATTTTAAGATCTATTTAGTGAAAGAAAAACAGAACTCATTTATGAGCCCACTGAGTTAAAAATGACCTAAAATCACATATCAAGACAGATATTTAGAAGTCTTGCAATTGCTTATCCTTCTTTCTATTGTTCTTGAACTTATGTCCAAAGTTGAATATATGTTGTCTCACTAGTGAGAGAAGCTAAATGAATAAATAAGATACAAAATGTACAATGGATACTACAGATTAGGAAGAAACTGTTCAAAAGGAAAGAAACTACGATGGGAGAAAAGGAAGGAAAAGGGAAAGATAGTTGAGATAGTTATACTGCTTTTTTCTGTTCATAAAAAAGAAAGATTTGTGCTAATGCTCTCTGGACAACATCTCATGCCTATTTCTTGTAATCTGAGTAACTACTTTGAAGCTAACAGTATACAATGTATTAATTATTTCTACTCTCCTATTATCTTGTTTTCAAATTCTATTTTTTTCTCTTTAATGAATAAGAGAAAAGTTTGTACTTAATTGAGGACAAAGAGTAGGGATAGTGGTTGATTTAAAATGCCCATGAGGGGATTTTTCCCATTTTTTAAAAAAAAATGTTAAGATATTTGTTATTTTTTTCGATGAAAGTAAATAAGGCCAGGAATTTAGTTCAGTGGTGCAAGCACCTGCCTGGCAAGTGTGAGGTTGTGAGTTCGATCCCTGGTACAAAAAAAAAAAAAAAATTGTTCAATGAAAGTAAATAATTACAATGTTGTAAATTTAGAGCTTGATGTGTATTTTCTTTTCTTCTCGTAGGCCATGATATACAATAAAATCCTTAGGCTGTCAACGTCTAACTTATCCATGGGCGAGATGACCCTGGGACAGATCAACAACTTGGTTGCCATTGAAACCAATCAACTCATGTGGTTCTTATTCCTGTGTCCCAATCTATGGGCCATGCCTGTTCAGGTAGACTGTTCCAAGTAAAGTTGCATTTGGTGGAGCAAATAAAACAAAAAGAACACTATATATTTAATGATTTTTGAATATGCTGATGTTATTAAACCTTTTTTAGACAAGGAAGCTGAGACCCAGAAACATTACACCCTGGTTTAAGAGAGGGGAATTTGAAATTATACAGCTTGGGTTTATGTACTTGCGCCACCCGTTGTCTGTACAAGTGCTCGATCCCTCACAGGATTACTTTTCCTCACTGTGCAATGGGAACAATAGGATAAAATTGCCTCATGGAGTTTGTGGTTGTTTGAGTAAGGTGGCGTGTGCAAAGCATTTAGCAATGGTGCCTACTGTTTCATGGCTACTCATTAATTGTTGTGCTAAAAAACTCATACAAGTCACAAAGCTAAGATTTGGCTCTTTTCATTTTGACAAATTCTTTTGTAGCATTTCTAGACGATATCAACTTCTTTAATTGATCCCAAGGTTTCCATAGCTACTGTATTACAAAATATCAGTCTTTATAAGGGAGTACAGTCATAGCTGAAAGGTTATTTATCTCCTAGAATTTCAGTAATGATATGTGGTCTTTCAGCCAGTTGGGTTAAAAATGGCAAAAGAAATTACTCAGTTTTTTCTTTACTGTCATATTGTGTGTTTTCAATTTCCTCGAGTTTTGCGTCCTGTAGATGGAGCTTAAGTTGCAAATCTCATTTAGTGCAGTCTCTTACATTTCTTTGTGTATTGCATTTGGTATAAAACATAAAATAACAAAATAATAAACACATATACTTGATTTTAGATTTACTATGTGTATTTTTATGTTTTAGTGAAACACCAAATCAAATTAAAAAGGTACATCATACCTAACACACAGTACAAACAATAAAGATATAGTTTGTCTTATTTTATCAAAATATACTTATATATAGCATCTCAATCAAGTAGCTGCCTGTGTAGAGTGATTTAGAATGTGCCAAAAATCAAAGGTTGCACCAAATGGCTGCATCATAGGTGAGTGTAGGGAACGTTTGGTTTTGATTGGAATTCCTCAGATGCTTGAGTGGCTAGAAGTACATGTGCTGCCTTCACCAGAAAGCTGTTATTATCGGCATGTAGGCATGGATTATATGCTTGAATTGCATGGTTGCGTTGCCTTATGTGACATTAGGAGCTGTGGTAAACTGCGCTCCTGGAGAAAAATCAGGGAGCGAGGATAGGGACATTGAATCTCTAGAATTTAAAGGAGGAAGAAGAAATGGGCAAAGTAGAGAGAAGTTAAGCACAAATAGTTCCTCACCGAGTTTGGAAACATTTGAAAACAGAAGTGAGGTAAGACGGTGCCCCAGCAGCAACTTTGGTTCGTTAACAGTTTTAATTAGTCCTAGTTGTGTCATTAGGAAACTTTTGGAGTCATGAAACCCGTGCGTGATTTTGGTCCATAAAAAATCATCCTGTGCCTTCTGGTACCGGGGATCAAACTCACAACCCCACACTTGCCAGGCAGGCGCTTATGCCCCTGAGCTAAATCCTCTGCCCAAAAGACAAACTACACACACAAAAAGATCCTGTGCCCATCTATAAGGCTGCTCTCCACTTTCCATTCCCATATGTTTGAAAAGCTATTGTAATTCCAAGAGAATGTGGAATGTTCAATCTGTGGTGGGTGACACTATTCTTAAAACAATTTTTGTGTGTGTATGTGTGTCCTTTTAAAAATTTAAGATTGCTTTATAAGGTCACAAGCATCATGGGACCACTCTGCAAATTGGCAGAGTGTAATAAATTGGCTTGACACCAGTTGAACAAATCATTATACCAAAAATAAATTCCTAGTACTTAGCTGTCCCCAAATAAATCACATGAAAATTCAACTGTCACAGTTGAGTTGATTTCCACAAAAACTTAATGTAATAATTAAATTATCACACTTTCACTAAAAATATTTCCTTTTGTGCAGTGGCTTCTACAACCCCATTTATTTCCCATTTTTCATATGTTTTCCTTCCCAGATCATCATGGGGGTGATTTTGCTCTATAATTTACTTGGATCAAGTGCCTTGGTGGGTGCAGCTGTCATTGTGTTACTTGCGCCAATTCAGTACTTCATTGCTACAAAGTTGGCAGAAGCTCAGAAGAGCACTCTTGTAAGTAGCATCTTTTAGAAAATTTATTAGGAAAATCCGGCTCTGCTGTCTTATTTTTATAATATAGAAAGTTCATACAAGCCACTCAGATAATTTTGAAATCATTATATTTCATTGCAATTGTTAGGCAGCAAATGTGTGTTTTTGTGTGGCAAAAACCATTTTGTTTTTGGTACTAGGGAGTGAACTAGTGCACGCTATCATGCTAGGTACGTCTGCAGTCCTTTTTAGGATTTTTTTAAATAATAAAGTCTTACCGAATTGTCCAGGCTAGATTTGAACTTACAATCCTCTTTCCTCAGCTTTTCAAGCAGCTAGGGTTACAGGCATAGGACACCATGCCCAGCTGCAAAAACAAATTTTACAAGTGGAATAAAAATTTGAGACTTGATGATTTAGATTCAAAGTTCCAAAATCCTGGTTCTTGATGTTTTTTAAGTGCCAGGAGATGATGAAGTTTTGGATCTTTCTCTTTGATCTCTTGTTCAAAAAGTACTCTTCAGTGTACTTTGAGACCATTAGGTGTCGGTCACTGACATGGAAGACAGATCCAGGGACAAGTAAAGGGTCAAGTTTGGTGGCTCTGAAATTTAACTCTCCTCGGGTGGACTCTAACCGGAGGATGAGGCGTGGAGTTACATGGAAATACTTTAGTGGCAGCTTCTCTGGCTAGATATGTTCGTGGTCAACTTAGCAAGCAAGAACAAGTCCAATTATTGACCCTTTTTGTCTTTAATTTTCCATGAAGGCTTCTTACTTGAGCAAGAATTGGCTGCCTTTAAAGAGATATTGGCAAACAATAAAATTGTTGAAAGCATGTTTAGAAATAAAGTTTGATTAACTATGAACTAGACTGTCTGTAAGTCAAGCATAAAATGTAGGGAGGCTGCCACTGATGGAATTACTTCTCACGTGGAAGTTTCTACTGTGAAAAGTGAGTTGCATGTCATGGAAGTGGTTTTTTATCACTTGTTTCTTTTCTACTTCTGGTGAAATTACTCATTATTTCTGTTTGACCCAATTACCCTTTTTACTGCACCGTACAAAAACAGAAAGAAGTGGCAGAGGGACATAAATGGAAATATGACCATCCTTGAACCTCTGTCTTTTGTTTAGCTATTCATCCCATATCCTTTCACTCATTGAACCGTCATTTGGTAGGCATTTAAGACCCTGTAAAATAAAAATGATGAACAGAATGCAATCCACTGGCTACTTTTGCTTTTTCCTATTTCTACTTTGGCCACTCTAGTATCCCTTTTGATAGTTAATAGTCCATATTTTACCTTGCTAAAAATTCTGGTACATCGTTTGGCTAGAGAGGAAGATAAACAGCTGACTAGATGTAGGCATTTGTATCTACTACAGATCTTTCTATAATTAATCCAAGTTGTCATTATCCAGTAAATCTAAGTTAAGTGTTAAAAAATAAGGGCTTAGAAAGAAGTATGTAGAAATCTCATGAAATTAAAGATACTAATGTTAGCTTTGGTACCTATATTGTGACAACACAATGTGAATGCATAAAATATTCTACTCTAATAAGAAACAAATTCTTCTTAAATTCATTGTTTTTGTTCTTTTAAATATGAATGATAGTGCTGAAGGGAGAATAAAATAATGTAGATGTTAGGAGCTGTTTTCTCTTTATTATTTCTTCAGATTCATGTCTATATTATCTGCAGATATTATTCCAGAAAATCATGTGAAACTGAAAAAACTTTTTATATAAACACAAGTAAAAAAAAATTGGATTTTTTTTTTAGTAGAGAAAAGCTCTGAGGTCATATCTTTAAGTTCATCATTTTAAAATTGGGGCATCAAAGCACAGTGGGTTTAACTACTTGTAAGAATTTGAAAGCCTGATTAGTAGCAGAGTCAGTTAGAAATCGAAATCTTCTCAGTCCCTGTCCCTTCCTTTGTCCTACCTTTGGGATTCACACGGACACAGCTTGTACTATCTTTTATTCTTTCGTTTTATAGGATTATTCCACTGAGAGACTGAAGAAAACAAATGAAATATTGAAAGGCATCAAACTTCTAAAGTTGTATGCTTGGGAACATATTTTCTGCAAAAGCGTGGAAGAAACAAGAATGAAAGAATTATCAAGTCTCAAAACTTTTGCACTTTATACATCGCTCTCCAGTAAGTTGCTGTTGCCCTCAGAACAGGTGATGCTAGGAGTCATCAACTAGCACAGTCTTTTCGGTTTGGATTAGGATCAGGGCAACGCTGTAGTCTTCAAAGGAAGCCGTTATCTCGGTGTGGTAGCGGCAAGCCACAGGTGATGATTTACCTTTAACTTAAAGCCTAGGATAGGTACAGGTTTAGCATCAAATAGACCTGAATTTGATGCCTTGCAAATTGTGTGCCCTTGGCCATGTTATTGTACAAAGCAAAATCCTTCATTTCTTTATTTGTAGCATGAAGATGGTAATAATATTTGTAGTTTAATAGAAATATTTTGTCAGTTACTACTGGGATGGTTTAATTGATTTCCTCCCTTTATATAAGCTCGGGTAACAAATACATACGATTTTTTCACCAGGGAGAAATTTTGAGGCCATATTTTCAAATTCTTCATCCTTCTCTCCTTCTCTCCTTCCTTGCTTCCTTCCTTTGTTTCCTCCCTTCCTTTCTTTCTTCCTTTTGTGATGCATGGCCTTCACACTAAGTGTGACATGCAACTCACTTTTCACAGTAGAAACTTCCACATGAGAAGTAATTCCATCAGTGGCAGCCTCCCTACATTTTATGCTTGACTTACAGTCTAGACATCCCCAGTTCACTTTTTAAATTATTTTTAATTTTGAGATAGGGTCTTGCTAAGTGATTCAATTGCCCAGAGTGAACTCAAATTTGGAATCCTCCTGCCCCAGCATCCCAGACTGCTGGGATTATAAGTGTGCATCACCAAACCCAGCTAAAAGTAGGGGTTTTTTTTGGTAAAAATTAATTTCTTTAAATTGATTTTATTTTATTACTCTTGATGTTTTTATTATCAAAGATTTTAAAAATTATGTACAGCTATGTTTATTTTCTCTACTTTTTAAAGAACTAATATTTTCATGAAGACTGTACTTGAAATGTCATTTTCAAAACTTGGGGAGAAAATAAAATCATTTTCAAGTAAAAAAGAGCCAAGTGGTAGTCATGTAAAGTCCTGTTTTCCAATACATTTTTAATTTTTTCCTTCAAAGTGTAAAGTATTACTCTCAAGAATGATGGGTCTATGTTATGTTAGTACAATTTACAAAAATTTAACCAAACTACAGCTTCGGTAATATTTATGTGATTGATTTGTGTGTCAGTTTTATTCATCACTCTTTGTCCCAAAGTTCTTTAGCAACTTAAAGTTTTATAAGCTTGTATGGTGCTTTCTGTTGAATTATAAATGCCTTTAAATCTTAGAGATGATAAATACTTCCATGAAATAGAAAAAATACTGAGTACATTTTCTATTCTAGACCCACTGTCCAGTAGAAATTGGTATAATGGTAATACTTGCATTACAGGTATCTTGTGAGAATAAAAAAGGCCACACGTAAGATACCGACAGGAAATGTTAGCATGTTTGATGAATAGTATTTGTAGAACATCATGCAAAAACTACAGACAGGAAATGTTAGTATATTTGATGAATAGTATTTGTAGAACATTATGAAAAAATTACAAAATAAGAAAAAGAAAAAGAAAACAATGAGAGAGGATAGTGGATACCTCTGGGTGCTAGCACTGATCTGCGATCAAATCGTGGCTTATCAACTTGTCGGCCGCACAACCTTGGTGAGCTGTTTGCTGAAGTCTCAGTTTCCTCATTAGCAAGCCAGGAACGACCTTGGGGAGTGAAGTAAGGCTATGTGTGTGTGAAGTGTTTAGAATTGGTATCTGCTGTGTTTAAAAGCGTAGTTAGAACAAACACCAGCCGGATTGAAGATCCAGTTCTACTTATACTCAGTGTTTTTGCCACTTGAGATATTATTTGAAAGGTAAAAAGACTCTGTAAAACAATTTTCTAATCTCTGTTACTGAGTGGTAATGTGGTGTGTATGGGTTTAATTCACTGAAGGCAAAGAAGATAATATTATTTTTTTCACTCTTCATTTTGATAACGTTTTCAATGAAGAAGTAGAAAGATCAGGAGACTTTTGGAACAGAAATTTCTGGGCTTTAATCCAAAATCTTTTACTTTGGAATCTTGCATGTAACTTAAAATGTTTCCTCTTTATGATTTAGGGTTGTTGTAATCATTACATATGAGGAAGGAAGTAAAATGCTAACATCATACCTCAGTCATCTTGAATCGTTTGATTACTAGCAGAACAAAGTGGTACCCAGACCGGCACAGACTGCATAGGTTTGGACGTCAGCTATGCAGCAGTGAGATTTTCCTTCTCATCTTTTTTACTTTCTTGCTTTTGGTTTTTTGAGACAGGGTCTTGCTGCATACCCCAGGCTGGCCTTGAACTCACAGTAGTCCTCCTGCCTCAGTCTCCCGAGCACTGGGATTACAGGTGTGCACCACCACACCCGGTTTCTTTCCATCTTTATGATGGTATTGGGAGAATACCTGGAACCTGAATGTGGGGCTGGTTGTGATAGAAATGTTTTTCTTTCAAATGGTAGCAGTTGTCCTTATTCTTCCTCCTCAAGAGAACATTAGTTCAAACAGCAAGAATACAAATGAAGTGTAGAAAATGACGAAGGTAAAAAAAAATGGATTTATGGAAGTAAGGGTACAATAGCTGGCCAAAGAAGGCAAAGGAAGAATCGTGGCTCCTCTCTGCTCCATTCGGTGTTTGAATCCTCAGTGTTGTGCAGGGTTTTGGAGTTGATAGCCGAGTCATGTGTGGACCTGCAAAAGCACAGTCTAATTCTGTCCTGTCCACAATGGTAGATGAATTCTTAAGGTCACACAGTTTCAATTAGGTTAGTGGACCAAACAAAACATAGAATGCAAGTCAAAGAGAAGAGAGACAAACAGACAGTAGACAGAAGTTCAAATACTTCCCCAAATTACTATTCTGCTATTTTAGAAATATTTCAACATATATGTTAATTTGTTTTATTTATACTAATAGTTGATCTTAGTTCATTGAAAAGAAGGTTTGTGCTGTTCCTTTCTTTTTTGTAAGAATCTTTTCGGTTCATGTCCCATACTGAGCAACTACTTTGAAGATAACGATACACAACACGATAACCACTGTTATTATCTTATTTGATTATGAAACTTTGTTTTATTTTTTCATAAACTAAGAAAAATAAAAAACGAATCCAAAGAAAGTACACTTATTAAATTCTTATGATTTTCGTAAAAAGGATTACTTCCTGTAAATTCCATTATTTGTAAGATTTCATTTTTAAAAATCCTCTGTAATTTTTCAATAAAGAGAGATAGTTTCTGCTTCAGACTACAGAGTGGCAGCTCCTATAACCACAGACAGGGGCGTCCTGACTGGGAAATGTGTGTAGACTCCAGTCGAAACACTATTTAATGCACTTTATCTTTCCTGTCTCCAAGGAAAGTTTCATGATAGCTGCTTAATTAAAATTACTGTAAATTTTTTCATGGTTGGGTGAAGCTAATGAATCTCATTTCTTTCCACAGTCTTCATGAACGCAGCCATTCCCATCGCAGCGGTCCTTGCTGTAAGACGCTTTTTCTTGCTTTTAGAAATGGAGCCAAGTCAGTGTGTATAAATGATTTATGAAAAGGAATGTGTGGGTGGCGACATAGACTGCTTCACTGTTGTTGTTCCTTCTTTGCAATTTTTCTAGGCCAGGATTTCTCACTCTTGACACTATGAACACCTTGGCCAGATAACTGTTTAATTATCAGTGGGTGTCGTAGCATTAGGATATTCTCCAGCCTCCATGGCTTCTACCTACACCCATTCACTGACAATGAAAAATATCCCTGGACACTGGCAAATGCACCCTGGGAGAAGAACTAAGAACGGCTGGGAATGAACCATTTTACTCTCAATGACCTGTTTCCCATACATTTTTACAACAGGGTGCTAGATTAACAACAAAAATGGTAATAATTTGGTTATATTTTGAGCTAAAATGACAAACCCAGCCACTGACATTATTTTTAGCAGTGTGCCTAAGTCTTCACATTTCTGCATGCGGTTTTAGTAATCTACACAAGGGACACAAATAACAGAACATTCTCTTTTCTCTTAGAATATTAAAAAGTATTGTTGATTGCAAAGGGCTTGACTGGGGCTCCGTGAAGAACTGTGAGTTCTTTGTCTAGTTATTCCCCAACTCAGCAATTGGACAGAAGGAGGTTTCTTATCCTGTAAATAGACTCTGTCCTCACTTTTAAAAATCAGTGTATTGCTGGGAATACTCATCAAGCATTAAGTTTGCCCCAATAGTATTGTTTTAGGTAAGGAGTTTGGGATAAAGGAATTGTTCACATAGTTGCGATGGCCATGTTGGCACAAAGGCAAATATTAGGTTTGTAAAAATGAACCTAGAGGCTTTCAGTGGCTCTCTCTAAAGCAACGCTTGCTTTGCACAGACTTTTGTGACCCACGCGTATGCCAGTGGCCACAACCTCAAGCCTGCAGAGGCCTTCGCCTCCCTGTCTCTCTTCCATATCCTTGTCACCCCGCTGTTCCTGCTTTCCACGGTGGTCAGATTTGCAGTCAAAGCCATCATAAGGTAGGCACCAAAATCTCTGGAGTGCTTTCTTACTGATGGTAGAAATAATATGTACGTCCTTATGGTACATTTGGAAAAGTGCAAAACAGTGCATTCATTCATAATCACTACCTAGAGATGACCATTGTTAAAATTTGGGTATGTGAACTTTCAGTCTTTTATTTCATATAAAAATAATTATTGTAAAATAAAGATGTTGAATTTATGTAGGTTTTGACTCCTCATTTCACTTTGTACTTTCATTGTTTTTTCCTTGCTACTGGCCATGTGATAGTTTATTGTTTGGAAGTATATTAATTTCGCTATTAATTGCCTATTTATTGGGCATTTGTAATGTTTTCTGTTTTCTGCTTAATATGCATAACAGTAAAGTAAATATCTTTGTTTATGTTGTGCTTTTGTCTCATGGTTTCCTTAGGTCCAGTGTTTAGAGGTTTTGATACTAGTTTCAAAGTATGCACATACTTGGGGCTGGGGATTTAGCTCAGCGGCATAAGCACCTGCCTTGCAAGCGTGTGGTTGTGAGTTCTATCCCTGGTACAAAACAAAAACGAACAAAAAAGAGTATGTACATCTTTAAGGTGTTGATGAATATAGTAACGATGCTTTCCATGAAGTGATAGAAGGTCAAATAGTATCTTTATATTTGAAGTTATTTGTGATATGCTTTGGGTTTGTTTTTTTTTTTTTTTTGTACAGGGTCTTGCCATGTAGTTTAAGAGGCTGGCCTTGAACTCACTCTGTAGCCCAAACTGGCCTCCAACTTGCAACAGTTCTCCTGACTCAGTCTCCCAAGTGCTGGGATTACAGGCGTGCACCACCACACCCAGCGATGATACAGATATGTTTTCCACTGAAACCATGCTAATTTATATGTGTCCTCAGTGACAGAGAATTTT
This sequence comes from Dolichotis patagonum, assembly GCA_004027295.1. Taxonomy (NCBI): domain Eukaryota; kingdom Metazoa; phylum Chordata; class Mammalia; order Rodentia; family Caviidae; genus Dolichotis; species Dolichotis patagonum. Next base: position 42,510 of record PVJX010001726.1, read on the forward strand.
TATGCCAATATATAAATTCTGTTACAAATTCAGTTTAACCTGGAAGAAAGGAATAGTATATAAAATCAGTCCTTGAAAATGGAGAGGCTTGCAAAAACTTTCCAGTATTTTGCTCATTTAAATATACTTCTGTACTGTCTCCAATCAGTGTAGACTTTGTTTCATATAAAATTTCCCATAACATACAGCTATGTGATAGAGGTGATGTGATAATGGCTTGTTCCCCATCATTATTTGTATTCTATGAATATGTGACTAAACCACATCTTCTATATTGTGTGTACCATAATCTACTTGTGTCTCAGAAGCTGTTAAAAATAAGGAGGTCTCAATAGCATTTTGCTTTTGGTATCTGCCTTTACAAACCTTATACAACCTCAGTATGTTTCATGAACAGTCACCATCATTTGTATCTGACCTTTGAAAGAAATGCCTAAACCTTGCGTCACTAAAGAAAAATTGGAAAAACTGGTGCCTTAAATACATGAAATACAATGTTGCTATTGACAGCAATCTAAAATGTCTCTAATAATGTCTTAAAATGGCATAATTTTTCCAGGACCCATATATTAGTGAATAAACCTTGTATTTCATGTTCAAAACACCCGAATCTCCAGTTTCAGGCAACATTTGACATTGACTTACTGATGGCTTAATGCCAGCTAAAATTAAATTCATTATCCTGTTGTGAATGAAATTCTGCTAGGATTTGATGGTGTCATAACATAGCTCCAATTCTGTTCTTCGACTTAGGTCATTAGTAGCATTTCGGAAGCTTGTTTCAGTTTAGAGCTCAGGCCCTCTGGCCTCATCTACCCTCGTATTCTTTTCTTACTGTTCTGCCTTCCGAAGCACTTGAACAGACTGTGGCCTGCACTGTGTAGTACCACTTCCAAATTAGGCAGTGCTTTGGAAGGGACGATGCTTCAAACAGTAAAAGTGATAAATGGCCAGAGTCTGCTATTTTGGGCCTTATTTTCATTTTCCCCATTTAACAGCTATCCCTTTCATGGTTGCACTATTAACTGGAATGTGAGTTTGCAGTGCAAGTAGAGACAAAAAGCAGTTGATAGCTTTTAACAAATAATTCCTCTGAAATCAGCAGGTTACCAAACATCAAAAGAACTTTCAGTGGGCTTGGAAAAAGATAGCCATCTAGAGATTTCCCCCAAATCTATAGTACACAGTTTCGCTGTAGCAAATCCTAGTATAACTGAGGGTGGATAAAACCCCCTGTGTATTTTTGCAATCTCCCGTCTGTACATTTCAGGGAAAAGGCGTTTGCCAGTTTGATAAAGACCAGTTTGTTTTTAGGGCTTAGTTCCAGGTTTCCCAAGCCATAGGCCAAGTAGAATCTGCTTGTAAAAACATGCTCTCTAAAATGACTTGATCTGCGGGTCTTACAGAGATGGTTGTTCAACAGAGGCAGCCAATCATTTTCCCCACTGTGTGCCAGTTCTGGGAACCCAAGTAACCCTTTTCCCAGTCTTGAGGGAGCTGGACATTTTCTTTGGTGCCTGGGAACCCGTGACCAGTCTTTGATGCCAGTTGGCCCACAGTGAGTCCAGCAGCTTGGAGGTTTTGGTCAGCTGATTTTGAGATCGCCTTTTCAGCACTGTGGAAGTCTTAGGTTCTTTACTGGGTTCTTAAATGCATTCAGGTGGGTTAGAATGGGATGAAGTGTATTTCCAAATGTGTGTCATACATGCATCTAGGAAACCTGAAAACTCCCTACCAAAGGAAAACCCATGCCATGTAAAATTCTCTGCTCTAGGAAAATTCTTTCTTTAGAAAAGGTTAGGATCGTTAGCTAAAATTTGTGGCCATTCATTTATTGGGACCTATATATGTGTATATATGCATACATGTACCATATGTCATGTATAATATATAATGTATAACATATGTAATATCTCATATAATAGATTAAATGTAATGCATCAAATGTAATAATTATACACAAGATACTATGTAAAAAATACAAAATAGAATATATTGAATATAAAAACAGAAAAATAAATGTGAAAAAGTAATGGATATCTATATAAAATATACCCTGTATATTTTATTATGTATTTCTACCTGATGAATACCACAAAGATGCTGAATGATGTTTTCTCTTTCTTCCAAGCTGGAATCATATTGGCTTCTTCCTTCCTCATGATCCATGGTATCCTGTACCATTTGGGCTTTCTGGGCATTCCATGCTAAAGTGTTGCAGTCTATATGTGCAAAAAGAGAGAATAAAAGTCACTACTACTTAAAAGTTAAATAATTAAAGAAGAGTGTCCCCCTCCACCCCGGATGCTTACCTTCCTTCTCCTCTTTGCTTTATTAGGAAATAATGTATGTGTTTTGCTTTTCTGGAGGAGAAGATATTGTATTTCCTTATAAATCACTTGAGTATAGATATCTGGTGTTTGGTATATAATGTAGTATCTATGTTCAAAGGTGTTATTTGCCTTTGGAAAAAAGATAAATCCCTCATTTTGTTGGGAAGTAACCTTGTGTCCTTATTCTCATGTACCTCCCAAAGGAATTTGTGTTTGACTGACCTGCTGTCTTACCATCAGTAGATAAATTGTTACTGAAATTTATCAAGCAGCATGCTTACACTTTGGTCTGGTCTCTGTATTTTAGTCAATAATTCTTATTTAAAAAGCATATAAACCAAATTTTATATATATATATATATATATATATATATATATATATATATATATATATAATTCTAGACTATGTTGTGAAAACTTGTCTCAAAAAACCAAAGCCAAACATTCCAGCAAAAAAATGCAAAAAACCCCACATATAATTCTAACAACAAAATCAGTGATTCCCAATGAATACGGCACTTGTTCTAGGTAGTCAAGCTGTGTTTAGACATGAAAAGTAAAATTTGACAAGTCAAAAAGTGGCATGTATAAATAACTAAAATCTTAAAATACTTTTGTCAGTAATCTAAACAAATGAAAAGTTAGTAAAATACTGAACTATAAAGGTGGTGGAGGCAGGGTTGCAAATTGACTAGAGTCAAATATAGCTGCTTACAGATTCGAGCCATAGAGCAATCATGGTTCAACCTGTTTTGCAGGGCCTCATGGTTCAGGCTTGTTTTGCAGGGCCTTAGCATCTTCACTTGTCAAATGAACCTAGTAATAGTACTTGCTAATGGTAGTTCAAAAAGTTAAACGAGAAAATCCATAAAAATATCCAGAACGTTGCCTAGATATTTTAGGTATTTTAAAAATTTCTGTTTCACTAACTTACTACCCTTTTCCTCATTTCCATTCCTCTAAGCATCTTCTGTGGGACTGCATTGAGTTATTATTGGTTCAGATACATTACCAGCCATTAGTAATGACAAAAACGAAAGATTGAAATGCACAGCATCGCCATCTTGTTGGAGAGACCAGAAAAGGCAGCCAGTTCCAATGTGTTGTTATAAAGCTCTCCAGTAGGCTGGCTGGGCATGGTGATGTGTGCCTGCAATCCCAGCACTTGAGAGACTGAGGCAGGAGGATTACCATGAGGTCAAGGGCAGCCTGGGCTACATGGTAAATTCGAGGCTAACCTGGACTACATGTGATCTTTTAGATGGTAAAAGATGCTGAAACACAAACATGCCATTTGTTATTTTAAGAAAAGTAAACATTTGCATTTTTAAATTATAATCCAGGAAAAGTGATAGAGGTTACTTTACCACTAGTCAGGATTCATGCATTGTCCATAATTGTTTTGCCTCCATGATTCCTGATAGGAACTCATATGAACAGGAAGTACTCTTTGTATTACCCACTTACTCATTCACCAGACATTTCTTGAGGAATTACTATGTTTTCGATATTGAGCTTGATTCTGGAAATGAAAAGTTTTGCTCTTGGTGAGTTCACAATGTAAGGTAAAAGATAGTAACTAATGGTTAATAAAATAATGAGAAAATAGGAGCACAAAGGAATCTTCAGCCAACCATGCTTAAGAAGGGGAGAGGAGAGGTTTAGAAAAGGGCTGTGTTGGACCTGGTCCATTGATGCTCCTTGTCACTGAAGTTCCAAAGGCTGTTACCCTTTCGGGGAGGTCTCTAACCTCAGTTAGGCTGACAGGTCTTTGCTTCCTGATGTTCAGCAAGGGTGGTCCTCATATACTCCATGAAAACTTCAGTAAGATTTGTGTGTGTACTAGAGCCATGAAATGGAGGCTCGAATGGCCACCTTTAATGTCTGAACTACCAGTTTATTTGTTTGATTCATTGAACAAGCATTTATAAAGCGATGTATGCCAGCCGCTGCTGGACTTGAAGTTATAGAGGGAGACGCGCTTGGCCACAGTACTCCCCGGTGTGTGGCATGGCCCCGGGGCGGGGTTGTTAAAAGGTGTGCCTTTCACTAACCAAGCTGTGCTTCTTGAGACACAACTCCTCAAAACGTAAGAGCAAAATGACCAGTACAGTCTGTAAAAGTAAAAAAAGGAGTATGTGCTCTTCGGGGCAAATAAAACACTATTTCATAAGGCACTTCCATTGCTATGTCCTTGAAGTCTTTATGGTCAGACTTTGCTAACCGAGACTTAACAGTTTACAAGTCAAAGCTCTTCTCATACAAGACCTCGTTTTAGTTCCCGGGAAGAGCTGTTTGGAAGCTGGTGTTAGGCTGCTGCTGTGCATCTTATCTACCTTTGTGTTCTGATGGCAAAGCTCTTAAAGATCCTGAGCAGCAGACTGAATTAAATTTATTTTATTAGCCTATTACAAAAACAAACTTGTCAGACCTACTGAGGGGCACTGATCTTGACCAAAGCTCAAGGAAATTTTTGAAAAATTAAGAGTTTTTACTTTGAATCTCTATTTTCTAGTTTCCTATGGAAGGCAGCACTTCGCTTAGCATGGATGCCGTAGTGGAGCATTCCTTTTCCTTGGCAGCTTCGCGGAATTGTTTTTAGTGTGTTAGTTTACTGATAGGACGATGATCGTATTATTGACTTTCGTAAACTTAGTTTTTGCACCTCAGCCTATGACAGGTGTTTAAGAAAGTTAGACTGAGAGAAATGGCTAAGGAGGCTTGACCTGGCCCAAGGACAGCAGAGTAAAGAACATTTACAAACCATTCTTCTGGAACAGAACCTTGGAAACTGTCACCTGTTTGTGAAGCATTTCTGGATATTGTTAAATTGTGTAGTTTTATGTATGAGTCCTGGTGTGATCTGAGCTTCTCTTTTCCTAATAATCTCCCAGGTGCTCCTAGGACTGGACCTTTGCCAATAGTGTTAGTAACAAGACTCTAGAGGCCGTCTCTTTTTCAAGTTGAGAAAATACATGTAATGCACAGTGCTGAAGCAGGGTGGTATAGTGAACAGGGACTCTAGATCTATATATTATATGATAAAAGGATTTCAGACAAGTTGCTGATCCACATTTCAATTCCCCTCTGAAAAAATTCTAAGAATATTCCTCTCACTGTTTGTAACCACTCTAAGTTCTTGTCCCACTCTGCCATCTTTGACAAGGAATATAATTGCAAAAAAAAAAGTACAAAATAAGTTACACTGAGTTTAGGATAACCAATGGTCCTGATTTTCCTAAGATTTTTCTCATGTTGGTGCTAAAATCCTCATGTCCTGAGGACCGCCGAGTGCTGGCAATTCAGTATGCTTCCCAGCTAGCTGATTTCCAGATGGTTTGGAGAAGCAACTCTCAGAAGCAGCCTGCTCACCATGCTATCGAGCGAGAGAAAGATTTGCTTGTATAGGTAGTGTGTTTGTTGGTGGCAGTTTTCTTGCTGATCCTTGCTGTGTGTTTGTTTCTCTGTCTTTTGCAGTGTTCAAAAGCTGAATGAGTTTCTCCTCAGTGATGAGATAGGTGATGACAGCTGGCGAACTGGGGAAGGTTCTCTGCCTTTTGAGTCGTGTAAGAAACACACTGGAGTTGTAAGTGCATTTCTGGCTATGAAGTCTGTAAGGAGGGGTCACTCTCAACAGAACGGATGGTTTAATATGACTGCAGTCAGAAGAAATCATAAGCTTTATCTTTTAATCTATATAAGGAGAAACTGCCATCTGCCCCTGTAAAAGTTTAAAACCAACAAACGAATATATAAGGCTTGTTTTAATAAATCATCAGAGTTCTCCCAAGAGAGACAATACATGGTCAGTTTAAAAGGCAACTCAGAGTTTATTTACCACAAGTTTTTTTTTTTTAATAAAACTACAATATGCCTACAACTACTGTACAATGTTCTTATATCTTTTGGCTATTACACTTTTTAGTTTAAAGCATATTTTCAGATCTGTGAGGTATTTTGACCCATTTAATATAATGCCTTGTTTTTATTTCCAACGAACATGTTGAGTTTGCATCCTTGGGCAGTTTGACCAAAGTTGTAAAATTAGTAAGAAGCAAAACCAGAATTAAAACAAATCTCGTAGCTTCTACAGTCAGTGAATTCACCCCACCACAAACATTTCCTCAGTATTTACATAAAGTCTGAAAGAATTAATATGATGTTGAATACAAAATAAATGTTGATTATATATATATTATGTTGAAGGACTTGCAAGAAGGACCCTCTGCAAAGCCAGAATTTGAGCTGAGACCTGAAGAGTAGGTACCTGACCTGTAAAGGGAAAATGCAAATAAGAAAAAAACAGTGCTTTTCAGAAGGGCTGGAAAATGCAGAGAACTTGAAGCAGGAATGAATTTGGCTTATTCAATGAACAAAGGGGCAGTATTCTTAGAGCCTGGCGAAGGAAGGAAAGAGGAGACAAGAGTTTTGAAGACCATGGAAAGAGCTTGAATTTTATTGACACACAATAAGAAGTCATAAGACAGTGTTAGAGTAGTATAATTTTGTTAATTTTTTAAAAATATCACAGTGGTTACTGTGTAGAGAGGTGAGTGGGGACAAAGAGTGGGACTGGTAGATCAGTGAAGAAGTCATTATAATAACATGGGGCGATATGATGATGGTGAGAGTTAGATTTTTTTTTAATTTAATTTTTGTCCTTTTGAGACATCTTGCTATGCAGTTCAGGCTGGTTTTGGACTCACTTTGTAGTCCAGGCTGGCCTCGAACTCACAGCGATCCTCTTGCCTCAGCTTCCCAAGTGCTAGGATTACAGGCATGCACCACCACGCCTGGTTTGAATTAGAGTTTTGTTGTGCTGTGGGCATTGTGAAGAAGTGGTCAAATTCAGTGTATGCTGTTGAGCTTATAAAGACTCTCTGAAATATTGGGTGGAGGAGGAGATGAAGGAGGCAGAGGATTTAAAGGTAGATCCTGAAGTATTGGCTTGACTGCTGGTAGGCAGTGAGACATTATCTGAAGTAGGAGGGTGAGAAATGAGATTGGTGTTGACATGGCATCATTTTGTGTCTGATGACTTTTTGATACTTATTGACATCCAAGAAGACATACTAGCATTGGAATGTAAATCTATGAGCCATGGGCTTTTAGGTAATATTTAAATCAATGGGACAAAATACACCACTTTTTCAAAGGATATATCTAAAAGAATTTTTTCACAATAATAAATTTTTCATAACAATCAAGTAGAAGCACGCTAATCCAAAGTAAATCCAAGAAGTTATTATTAGTTATTCATGTAAGTATAGGAAAAATATAAGCACATATAGCCTGTATGTGACCTAGCAAAAGTACATATGCCATCTTCTGCCTGGACTTGAGTGGAACTTGGAGAGATTTGACAAGGAAGTCAGTAGATATATTCAATTTTTCTTCACATTATGCTTTAAAACCTCTAAAAATAGTTAAGAAGAACACTTGGCTATATTTAGACTTACTGTTTTCTTTTGCTTTTTGAGAGGTTTTAAATTTTTTTAAGATTTTTTTTAAAAGTGTTTTGTTGAGCAGCTGTGCTTTGTCTGAGAAGGAGGTACCATCCGTGTTTGTCTATACCACGGTTAATCACGCCTCAAAATTCTTTTTTTTTTTAAATTTTATTTAATGAGAAAAAAACCAAACAAAACAGAATAAAGGGTAGCAACAATACAGAATTCCAAGGAAAAAAGGAAAAGAACAACAACAATAAATCCTAAGAAATTATTACTTGACAAATTACATACTGACTTCTTGGAAATAGTTGTTCAAATTACAAAGTTAAAACATGTAAAGCAGACATTCAAACAGTGAGACTGTTAACAGTTCTGCTCCACGATCTGACGAAAACAGCAATATGGTTATCCATCTTACCCACTCAAATATACATGCAATTATATCAAAAGGGTAAAATTAAACACAACAAAACAGAACAAAGCAGATCACAAGAAAGCAATGTAAGAGACATAAATTTCAAAACTAGACAATTGGAGATATTCACTCTCTATCATATTGACTCTTGTTTTCTTCCAAATAGTTGTCCATATTGTCACATACAGGGACTTCACATGAAACAACATAGTATGGAATTGATCTGAGCAGGACGAGGAGGGCATTACAGGTCTTCAAGACCAGACATTAGGGAAGCCAAGAATGGCTGTCATAGTATCTCTTACTCTCCTCAAAACAGCTGTCTATACCTTCATATGTGTTGAACTTAAACAAGACAAAGCAAGCTAAAATCACTTTGAACAAAAAGTGATAGTTTTGCTTGATTTCACATCATGACATTATGAAATCAGCACTGGGTATTGTAGTGTCTCTTTTTCTTCACACATTTCAACATGTGTTATGAAGTTGGTTCTCGTAAACTGTTTATAATATGCTCTACACATGCATGAATCTCTAAATGTATATCTATTCTTTCTGTATTAGAGGTAAAAACAAAACAAAGCAAGATAAAACAATTCCTAGAGCGTAAGGCAAAAAAGTCACATAAAACCGCAATACTAGGTGATCTACAATGGTTACCATGATGTCTCAGCAGTATATAACATTAATAAAAATGAAGCATTGGAGACATTATAAGACTTCAAAAGCAAGTAATAATCAAACCAGAGTGGATATCTTAGTGAATCTTGTCATCTTCAGTGTAGTTGCCTATATTCTTAGACTTGATGCTATCAATCATAACAGATTTAAATAAAATCCGTCAATACAGAGTAGCAATCTAACAAACCAGATTCAAATAAGATCAGTCATAATAAGACAGTATAAGTTATAAAGGACTTCAGATTAAGTTGATAGGAAATTAGGGATGATTACCATAATATGTCCTCTTTATTTTTGGGATAGCTGACCATGTCCTCAAGTCTAGTGTAAGCAGACAAACTGGAACAGCACGTAATCCATCCAAGCAGAGTTGTGAGAATAGTGTAAATTTTAAATCTTGTTACCCAATTAATAATATCCCCTGCCTCCCTTTTTTAGACAATTCCTCCCCTTTCACTCCCATAGGTTACACTGCTTGTTTTGAGTCCCACTGCCTCCCTATATAGAGCATCTCAATGGACCCTATCTCCTGATCTACTCTGCCTGTGTTTCTCTCTGTTAATATTTCAAGGCCATCTATACTAGAGATTACAGCCAATATTCTCTGCCTTATTTCTGCTATTCTGTTTTTCTGCCATTGGTTGTCTATATTTCTGTTCCACTCCACTATGTGCCCTGTTCACTGAGGCCTCTCTGCCACTGTTCCTGAAATGTTTGTATTCTTGTTCTCTCTCCCTAGAATGTCCTTCAGTATTTTTTGTAGGGTTGGATTGGTGGTCACAAATTCTCCTAGTTCCTCTTTGTCATGGAAGCATCTTGTTTCTCCATTAATTTCTAGAGAGAGTTTTGCAGGATACATCAATCTGGGCTGGAGATTGTTCTCCTTCAGCGCTTGAATTACTTCACTCAAGCTCTTCTTGACCTGATGGTCTGTGTCGAGAAGTCTGCCGTGATTTTGATGGGTTTTCCTTTAGAGGTGATCTGTTTCTTTGCTCTGATGGCTTTTGATATTCTGTTCTTATATTGAATTTCTGGGATCTTGATTATTATGTGTCTGGGTGTAGCTCTGTTTGGGTTGTAGGTGGCTGGAGTTCTGTATGCTTCATACCTCTGCATATCATTTCTTTTTTCTATGCTTCAGAAATTTTCCTTAATAATTTCTGTGAATAGCCTTTGTAATTCCTCTGTTTTGATTCTTGCTTCTTCATTCACATGCTTTATTCTTAAGTTATAGATCCTCTTGTCATCTTCCAGTCTTTGTATCTTTACTGCCTGCTCCCTTGTTATTTTTAAGAGACCTTCCCTTTCATGACACCATATTGCAAGCCTGTGTTCAATTTTTGATAGTCTATCTTCGGTTTCTTTCAAGCAGTTTTGCCAGCTTTCTATGGAGTCTTTAGTTTCCTGATAATCTCTTCGAATCTGCTTCATGAATTCTAGGCTTTTTCTGTATTCTTCATTAAATTTTTCTTGCCTTTTGTGTTCCTCTATTCTTCTGTCTGTGTCTTCTTGAGAGGTGCCCAGCCTTTCTTTTATTAATCTACTTATCTCTTGTTTAATTTGAATTAATATTTCAGTTTTGGTCCTGCTTATGAGGTCCTGAATATATCTCTTTATGTCCGCTAACGCTGTGTTTGATGTTGCATTTTTGCTGCCCTCAATCTCTTTTGTATCTACTTCTCCTGGATCAATATTCTCAGAGTTGGGGGCTGGGGGTTTTGTCTTATTTCTCCCTTTCGTCATGTTTTTGGTTCCTTCCATACAAGTGTACAGTGTAATTCCCAGACCCTTTTCTTGTTGGTTAAGGCTCCTCTAGAGGGCCCAGGCTAGGAGCTTTTTCCCTCTTCAGTCGGTTATCAGAGATTCTAATTCAGGCACAGGCAGTGTGCCCTGGCCGCTCCCCTACTCGCCAGTCAACCTCTGCAGGCCTTCACTGCGTCAGTGTGCGCCGGTCTCAGGGAATTAATTTGTAGCAATTCACTGGGTCCCAGCCAGGGGTGCGGCCTAGTCCAAGCAGATTCCACCAATCTGCTCAACGAGAGGAGCAACCAACTGAAGCCACTTCCTTATGGAGTTAGGACTCTCCTGCCCAAATCCAACATGTCGTCCAGTGGGTTTCCCCTTTCCCATGGGAGGGTCTTATTCCCATCACTCACGGCATTTTGATGCTGGTTCCCAAGAACTGCTGGGCTCCCTGTCCTCCAACTTCAGCACGGCTGCGGTGCGAATTCACGGTTCCTCTGGGTGGGTCATGTGCAGGGCTGGTCCAGGCAAGCTGCATGCAGGGCTGGTCAGCTCCATGCTCCGGCAGCTCAAGCCAGTTGCTTTGGCACGGATCGCTTTGTCAGGTCTCCGGCATGGATTCAGGCGGCTCGAGGAGTGCGCTGTGTTCACTGATCTTAACTTCTCTTATGTTGGCCCCAGGACCTCATATTTGAGCATTTTTTTTGCACTTTAGTTTCTTTGTGGCTTGTGAGAGTCCATCTCTCTCTGCTTGGGTCTCTCCATGGTGTTTTATTCTGGCATTTAAGCTTTCTCTCTTAGAGAGGGTCCCTCTCTGCTACCTACCGGTCCGCCATCTTTTCTCAGCATGCCTCAAAATTCTTGCTGGCATTGTGTGGGCACAGACATGTTACAGAAATGAATCCTTTAAGGTGTGTCAATCCTTTAAGGCAGTGCGGTTGTCACATCATAGACTAGAGCTGCCCTCATCACACTTCAGAGGCTCCTCATCTACCAAAGAGCTCATTAGATCACCTTTCAGAGGAGTGAGGGTGGGCAGAGTGCTGACCTCCAGGCAAGAAGGTGTAGAGGTGGAGTTTGTGGCATTAGAGAAACCTGAACAACTTTTTTGCACGAGATGAGGGATAGAAGAAATATTGAACTGAGGAAAGATTTTTGAAAGGAAAAAGAATCCCCTTCAGATGCATCCAATATCTTCAGGGTTATTGAAACCAGACTGGACTTCTGATGTCTTTCGGGGTCATTCATCACTGCTGATGGGCCAAACCACAAACGGCAAGCTTTTTTAAAATGGAGTGAAAAAAGCTCTGTGTTTGAAAATAACACTAATGGAAACTCCTTCTTGAGAGTGCTTAAGATGCTATGTATTCTGTAAAAGCTTAGAGTTAAGTGGTTTTGGCTGTAGAATCTCCATGGAGAATTAGTGACATTCTAGAGCCAAAACCTCTTCAAATTACATCTGTAGAACTCCAACTCAAATCTCTGTCAACACATCTCTTCTTCCCACCCTCTCCTCAATTTTGTGATGAGCATGAAGTCATTCCTTTTGGACCTCTGGGGGCAATACTATTATAGAATTAAAGGCTCTAAGAAGACAGTGAAGTTTTATAGGTGTAGGCTTGTTTGGGGTGGAAAATATGGTAAAGAATATCCTTAAATATACTCATCCTAAATAATAGTAGCTTTCTGCAACATTTCATGCAGTGTATTTCTGGGGTTGTCAGGCCTATGGGAATAAAAAGCCAAACTAAAACAAAATTTTGAACACACATCCACATTTTCTCTCTCCTTTTCTCAGTTAAAATGTTTTTAGTATTTTCTGTGTGACATAACCACTGATAGTGCTTTTGATTTTCTCAGTGACTTTTTAATCTGTTATTTATTTGCATGAAGCCTAGAATTATACTATTTGATAGTTTGCTGTTCTGTTGGGACAAAAATTGATGGAAATTGGAAAAACAATATCTTGGTTGGATTCAATTACTGATTATTTGAAGACTTTTCTCATTCTCATAGTAGAACTGTGGATTTTTTGAAAAGCTAAATCTGCAATTCTTGGCCAGAATTTTTTTTAAGTTTAACAGTTCTAGAATCCTTAGCTTTTTGAGGTAACTTAACAGAGTTAAAGAAATACAGTTTAGCTTTAATAACCTCTATGAGATATTTGAATAAGGCAGATAATTATTTATGTAGAAATACTTGCTTGCTGGATTCCTGGAATAAATTTTGAACCTATAAATTCTTCCAAATTGGAAATTTAAGGAGCTAAATTTTCTATTTTATCTTTAGAGCTTTCCCCCTTATATATGTAAGGAATTAAACTCTATTAGAGAATTTTCTACTCATGACTTAATTTTACTAAAATATAGAAAGACTATTTCATCACAGCTGGCTTCATCTACCTAATATATGCTTTAGTTTGTTAAATAAGAATAGCACTTTAAGGGCTAGGGATATATTAGTGTCACAGCACCTGTCCGGCAAGTGCAAGGTCCTGAGTTTGATTCCCAGTGCAAAAAACAAACAAACAAACAAACAAAAAACCCCCCAAAAAACCACTTTAACATATGAGATAGCCTAGATCATCCTATAATATTTATGGCTCTCCTTATGAAACACTATACATCTTTGTACAGAAATCCAAACCTTTTGCTTTTGCCGATACACAGTAGATCCTTGGGGGATACATAGCTCAATCTGATTTGTATATCAGATTCAAAATTGTCATGGTTCCATAGATGATCAGTAATGTACTGATGGAATGTATATAAGCCTGATGGACCTGATAAGTAGAATTAATTTAACCTGAGTTAATCTGACCACCTTTGGATAAGACATAGCATTTTATATTCCCTAGATATATTTATCCATATAACTAAAGAAAAATATATAATACCTAGTTTGGAATGCAATACCTGTACTTCCATCATTTACAAGTATTATATATTCATGTTTTCATTTTTCTGTAAGAGGTTAGTAAATTAGATTCAAATAAGAGCTCAGGAGTTTTTTCATTATTTGTTTTTTGTGAAGAGTCATTGAAAAATATTGAAATATGACATTCACTTTGGAATTTAAATAAAGTAGCAATGTGAGTTAATGTTCAGTAAAATTTCAAGTTTTGTTTTCATAAAGTTACAATTTGTGTTGTTTTCATTTGGAATGCTGCAGCCAAAAACTATAAACAGGAAACAGCCTGGAAGATACCACCTGGACAGCTATGAGCAATCTGCACGACGTCTTCGTCCCACAGAATCAGAAGATATTGCAATAAAGGTTATTTTATTTTCTAAATTGTTATGTGAATGGAAACATATTACTCTTTGTATTAGTCACTATCTTGTTGCTAGAAGAAAGTACCCAATGCCCACAAGTTAAAGGAGGAGAAGTTTGATTCATGGTTCCAGAGGGTTCAGTCCATGGTGTGTTCACTCCAAAGCAAAAACACCATGGCAGAAGGGAGTTGGGGAGTGCAAAGCTGCTCACTTCATGACTCTAGTGAGCCAAGCACAGGGGAAGTATGTCAGAAAGGAAGGGACCAGAAACCACATGCAGTACCCGAGGTCAAGCCCATGATTCACCATGACACACCCCAAAGTATGCTTTACTAATTCATTGCCGAGTATTGCCAAGCACTGCCAAGTAAATTGACAATCAAGATTAACAATCACACTTCAAGTTTCCTAAATGGTCTTTATAGTCTCTTTACAGTAGTAATAATCTTGATAGTATTTAAAAATATTCTGATGAACCATCATTCTTAGTCCTTTCTCACCTTTTAGCCACCAGTACCTTATTCTAATCAGAGAGGAAACCTTTCTTTTAAATCTGTTAGAAGCTGGTATCCAAGCTGTTTCCTCTTATTACTCTTGCATAGATTGATATATCAAGACTACCAATATTATAAATCCAATTTTTAAGGAAGTAAGGTAGGTAGTAATTATTTAGCAACAGGAAAGGCTGAGGCCAGTGTTGCAGGTTTTCAGGCAGCTTCCCAATACTCCGCACCGCCTTTGCTCTTGTTTCACACTTGACCTTTTGTGGTCTCCCCAGGCTTTTGTGCTTAGGGAGAAGGTGGGTAGAGCAAGCAACCACAGGCACATAGGCAGGGGACTGATGGTTGGGACATGTTCCAAGGAGGGGTTAGTGATGTGCAGGCAATGGAACAGAGCCATTCAGGCATCAAGAGCTTCTGGACATCAGAGATACCATGGTCTTAAAAACCCATCCTTCAGACCCCTTCCCACCCACAGCGGACACTCCATATCATCCAGGTTCCCTGAAGTATCCAGGCTGAAGCAGGGGAGACTTGGTGGGTGAGTAACAGAGCCAGGAGCTTGGTTTAATTCTTCTCTCTTTGTAATTTTTTGTTTAATACAATATGAATCTAAAGACACGGTTTTTCCCAGATGTCTTTTTGTTTTCATTTTGAACATTAAAAAAAGAGGCTGTTATGGTTTTTAACTTGTCCAAGATTGACCCTTTCGTATACCAAAAAAAAAAAAACCCAAAAAGTAATCTGAAAATAAAAAGTTGTTTATCCACGCCCCAGAAGTCACTGTACTTCTGAATAGTCACCATCATTTGAGGCTCTCCTGCAAGCTCGAAGTTTTTATTTATGCTGAAAACCCTCAAGGTAGTAATAACTTTATCTTTTAAAAATATGTTTTATTGTGAAATATAGCATCCTGGTGAAAAGTACACCTATTCAAACTTTACCAGAAAATTAAGAATATATTGCTAGCTTCCTCAGAAATGCCCTGTACATACAGTTTCTCATGCCTCTCTCCAGACATGTAATTGCCACGCTGACTTTTATGTTTTCCTGATTGTCCTTGTTATGCAGGCCTCCACAACCTCCCCTAAACATATTTTTAGATACTTTTTTTGGTAAAGTTTGAATAGGTGTGCGTTGTGTATTTTGCTTTTGGGAGGCCAACTAGTACACATGTATAATTCATCACTATCGCTATGAGCCTGCAATTCATTGATTCTCATTGCTGCTTAGTGTCCTATTCTACAAATATACCAGTATTTATTTATTTATACTACATTTCTCGGCTTTGGGTTATTTTTCAATTTAGAGCCTTTATGAATAATTACTGAGTTGTAGGGTACAGGCATCCCAAGGTTTGCTAAATAATGGAAAACTACTTTCCTAAGTGATTAATCCAATTTACACCTCTGCCATTATTGCTTTTCTTTGTATCCCTGATCCTAGTTTGTACCTATGCCACCCTGACCTTCCTGCCCACCCAGCCATTATGTCACCAGCTCTTTCATGCTTAACATATGTATTAAACATGCTCATGTCCTTGTAAGCCTGCGATTTTATTAAATGTTTTTGTGCTGGTTTGTTCCTTCTAACTGCACCACCGAGTTGTGTAATATGCGTCTCTGTGTTTTCCTTATTGCTGTGGATGGACACAGTTATCTGGGGCTGAGCGTTTTTAACATTTTTATTAGTACATGTTTGCAGCACACAATGATGACACTGATTGTGAGGAGCTGGTGCCTGCACGGAGCACGTCTCAATTCTTTGCAGATCCCATTCCCACCTTCTGTCTTGGCCCTGTCTCTATGAGCTGGGACTGAGCTCTAAGCTTCCCTCTGACTTCCCTATATCACCATTGTCTGTGATGTGATCACTGCACCCATTGTTATGCAAACCTGCATGAAGATTTATTTATAAATTATCTGGTCATCCACCATCAAAAAAGTAGTTATGGAAGCCAAGGTTTTAACCCAGCTGGTGGAAAAACGATTGTATTTTGCATAAGGCAGGAGGGAATGAGAGTATAAATTGTAGCAGGAGATATTTATGTTAGTCTTCCTCCCCTTGAGTGGAGGATTTTTCCCTCTTTCACTTCTGTCTAACACCAGATCACGAGGTCACATTGCATCCTTCTAGTCCTTTCCTGTTGCTTTCAGATCCTATCTTTTTCTTCCATCCTCTGGTGAAGCTGTGGCATTTCTACCTTCTCATATCTTTGATCAGAAGACTCATGAAGCTAGGAGTTAGCACCTGTTTGCTAGTTCGTCCCTCTGCCTTTGCATGTGACTCCCACTGAAGTGATTTAAATTGCCAAGTTCACAATCTGTCTTACATTCCAGCTCATAGCTCCTTGACCTGTTTTCACTAAATTTGCATAATTTGCATATTTGCATTTGCTCCCCTCTTGGACCTGTGCCCCTCTCAAACCGTGCTCCTGTTATCCCAGCCAGTCACCGACAGAATCGCAATCCTCAAGCTTTCACCTTCATGACTATTGTCTTGCAACCTCATTGAAACCTCCAGTATCTTCAGCTCTTTCTTTTCTTTTTCCTACTTCTTTAGTACCTTTCTATAACAAATGAACTTCATGCCTTCTACACACTTACACCCAGGCTGCTGAGTACCGTGGAAAAAGTGGTACAAAAGTGCAGTATGGCGCAGGCATGGATTGACCATCTCGGACCGCAGTGCCCCCTAGGAGTTCTCAGCAATCCTTTCACCTACCTCTCATCTGCGTGACCTTCCAAACCTGCAGTAGCTGCTCAGCTGTCACCACCGTCCTCCCACCTGCTGATATCTCTTTGTTCACTGCCTCTTTCCACAGCTGACTTTAGCTTGCAATTCACCATAGACGTTAGCAGGATCACGTAGAGCCTCTCTCAGCTTCCTGCTGGCTCTCTTCCAAACTCACCCAGCTTTGCTCCTCTCTTAGTCTCCTTGCCTCCTCTGAGAGAAGAAAGGACCCTCCACCTCTGAGGCTGTGTACTTTTTTTGACTGTCATTTGTCATTTAGCTATAGTATCTTCAACTTCTGCCCCATCTAGCTGTGTTTATTTCTCACATTTCTGATCTTGGATCTATTCTCACTGTAGTTCTTTACCCTGAAATGCACTTGACATTCAATGCTCTCCAAAACTAGCTAAAAGGCTTCTTCTTCCAAAAAGGTTTTGGCTCATCTCAGACTGCCTTTTTTCTGAACTGCTCTTGGTACTTGGCCCATGCTATCTTTTAGTTACGAGTCACATTCCACTTAGTGATAGGATAAGTTCAGAGACATGCAGACATTTGGTCTGAGGTACATCCTCACTCTTTTTTTTTAATTTTGAATTTTCAGACAGATTCTTATTGACTTGCTAAGTTGCCCAGGTTGAACTTGAACTTGTAATACTCTTGCCTCCGCCACCCAAAGTTCTGGGATTACACACATACAGCATTGCTTTGCATAGGCAATGTAATCTTAAGGGTCTGGCATCTTTCCAGCAGTCTGTCACAAAACTATGCCATGCACATACCTTTTAAAAAAAATGTGGTTTATTTACTTGATGGATGGTAAGCTCCATGGTGTTGGGGATGGTGCGTGATAACATTGTGATAGCCTACACCAGTCCACACAGTGTTTTGCCCAGTGTAGGTGCTTGGTTAGTAGTTGTAAATTGATCTACAATTTTACCTTTTCACATCACCCTCCCTCCTTGACTAATTTTGTGTAGCTAGTTTCCTGTTTTTTCATCCACTGTCCTTTTCCTGATCCACTTCATTTACTTCATCCTCCTAAATCTTGGACTGCGGTACACCTCCTTTTATTTTCCCTTTTTGTAACTATAAAACTACTAAGTTCACCTAGAACCTGTTAAAACAAATTGTCCAGTAATACCAAATTTTCCAAGCAAATTGCTATGATTTTTAACATTCCTCATGATATCACTAATCAAAAGACCCTCTTTTCTTCCCTTTTGGTTTGTATTTATCACTAGAAGTTCTAACTCAAAGGTAGACTTTGTTACTTTGTGTTCAACCTTACATTAAAAGTTTCAGTTTTTTAAAAAGAAAAAGTTTTGAGACTATCTTCTAGTGCCGTATATATAGTTTAATTTCTATATTCTTATTTTTCAGGTCACAAATGGATACTTTTCGTGGGGCAGTGGTTTAGCTACACTATCTAATATAGACATACGAATTCCCACAGGTAAGAGTTATTTGTTGAGCATTTTTATAATTGTTAATTATAACAGCCACAGTTTTCCAAGATAACTGAGCTTAACTGGAAGAAAAAGACTTTTTAGAGGCATACCCATTAGTTATTATTATGTATTTGTACCATGTTGCTCATGAGTAAATATATCACTGTAAGAAAGACTGGAAATAACAAAAAAAAGTCTGTACTTTTGAATAAGTTATGTTTTCTTGCTGATTGGAGGCCACGTAAAAAGAGAGTAGTTAATTTTTCATTTTGTTTGAGAAAAAAATTTAAAGGAAAAGTACATAAGAAAATTATTTTCTGTTTCTGAAAAGAGTTAATGAAGTTTTCAAGCTATTTAAGGCTCAGCTATTTAATAATTTTATCTATGGATCTACTTACATATTTAATTTTAAGTTTTATTGAGATATAATGGCTCTACAAAATTGCATGTATTTAATGTTTGTATTTTGGAGTGTAGGAACATACACATATTCTCATGATACTATCATTGCAATCAAGGAACTAAATATATAATAACTACCAAAGATGTCTTTGTGTTCTGCTGGGTTTTTTTCATACTTAACATGTGATCTGTTAAAATATTTTAAAGTGCACTCTACTGTATTAATTATGATAGGTATTATGTTGAACAAACAGTAAATGCCTAGAACTTTTTCATCTTATGTAACTGAAATTTCACTGTCATTGAGAAACAATTCCATATTTTCCTATTCTGTCTGCCCTGGAAATCATTATTCAATTTTCTGCTTCTATGAATTTGACTGTTTTCGGTATCTCATGTTAAGGGGAGGCATGCAGTACTCGTTCTGTTATTGGTGTATTTCTCTTGGCACAGTTGCCTTTAGCTCCATCCATCTGGTTGAAAATGGTAGGATTTTCTTTATTTTAAAGCTGACTAATAGTCCATGTGATTCTGTATTCCATGCTTTCTTCATCCATCAATGAATAAAGTTGTTTTGTATCTTGAATGTTGTAAATAACACTACAGTGAACAAGGAAGTGCAGCTGTATCCTTAAAATTATAATTTTTAAAATTTTAATTGTTTTCTATGAACATTCGGAAGTGAGATTCTGGATCATATGGTAGTTCTATTTTAATTTTTTTAAAGAATGTTCATAGTGACTGCACAATTCTACATACCCAATTCTACACACTATTTTCTACATACTATTGTATGTAAGGGTTTCAGTTTGCCCATATTCTTGCCAACACTTGTTATCTTTTGTTTTTTTTTAACAATAGCTATCCAAAAAATGTGAGGTGGTATGTCATTATGGCTTTCATCAGCGTTTCTATGATAACTAACTCTGCTGAACCCCAACATCTGATGACCATGTGTATATCTTTGGAGAAATGCCTGTTTAGCTACTTTGTGCATTTTTCATGGAGCTATTTGTGTTTCATTTTGCTGTTGGGTCGGAGGAGATTATTATGTATCTTTGATCCTAGCCTCTTATGGATAGTTTGTAAATATTTTCTTGGTTTCTTGTTTATTTTCTTTACTGTATGGAAGGTTTCTATTTCCATGGAGTCATACGTCTCTATTTTTTGTTTTGTTGCCTGCACTTTTTATACCAAATCAGAAGAAGTCATCACTAAAATTGTTATCATGAGGTGTTCCCACTATGCTTTCTTTGAAAATTTTTATAGTTTCAGGTCTAACAATGGAGTCTGTAATCTATTTTGAGTTTATTTCGTGTATGGTAAAATTCATTTCTTTGCATGTAGATACTCAGTTTGCCCAACATCATTTGTTGAAGAAATTCTCTCCTCACTGTGTAATCTTGGCAACCTAATCAGTTACCTGTATAAATGTAGATTTATTTCTGTACTCTTGATTCTGTTCCATTGGTGTGTGTGTGCCTGTATGACAGTACCACAGTGTTTTTACTACTGTAGCTTTGTAATGCATTTTGGAGTCAAGAAGTGTGATACTAAAGATTTGTTCATTCTGAAGATTGATTTGGCTAATTGAGGTCTATTTTGGTCCTGTTTGAATTTTTTAAAATGATACATTTCTATTAAAAATGTCCTTGAAGTTTTTAGATTGAGGTTACATTGAACTTGTAGATTGCTCTGGTAAGTATGGACACTTTAACAATATTATTTTTTCAAATACATGAATATGGGATGTCTTTACATTTATTCATGTCTTCTTTAATTTCTTTCATCAGTATTAGTTTTTTCATGCATGTCTTTCTTTGCCTTGCTCAAATTTATTCTTAAATATTTATATACTAACATTAAAATATCCAAAGAAGAAATTAAGAGAATAATACCATTTATAACAACATTTAAAAGATTAAACTACTTATTAATAAACCACATGCTGGGCATGGAAGTGCACACCTGTAATCTCAGTACTCAGGAGACTGAGCCCAGCATGGGCTATATAGTGAGTTCAAGCCCAGACTAACCTATGTAGTGAGATTTTCTGTTATATATGCAAGCAAAAGTGAGAAATTAGACAAGGTGTGTTGATTACTTAGCCCAAATTACTTTCACTTCAATTATCTATTTTAATCAAACTGTCTTTTTCCTCAGTGAATTGAATGATCAATTTAAAATTAATTTGTATGATTTATGAAATTATTTAATTGATCTCTTTAGTTCTCAGTTTTAAAAATAATAAGCCAAGACATACATATTTTAATTTTTTCCCTACTTCAAAAGATATGTATATCAAGGAAGGAAGCTTTTTGGATTGCTTTATTGCTGAAAAACAAACCAGGCCATTAATTATGAAGTGTTAGCCTTGTCTAAATGTGTTTTAATTTTATTTTGCTACAACGATTCCTTCTCACCCTCTTGTTACCATTTGTCTTATTTTTCCAGGTCAGCTTACCATGATTGTGGGTCAGGTAGGATGTGGGAAATCCTCCCTTCTCCTCGCCATCCTTGGTGAGATGCAGACGCTGGAAGGAAAAGTTCACTGGAGCAAGTATGTCTAATTGGTGTTTGTTCTCTTTTGTACACTGATAATCTAAGGAAAGAACTGAGAACAGTAGATTCATATATTGTAAGTCTGAGGAGCCCTCAAGAAATAAGCACAGATTTTAAAAAGTGTAGTGGAAACCTTAAATAAATCATAAAGCAATTTATTATACAGGCTTGTAATAGTATAAACTAGTATGCTGCTGAGATAAAAGCAAAGTTGGATTGCGAAAACAAGTATTTAAAAGCAAATGAATAGTGCTCAAGGAATTAACTTAATAATCCAATGTGTAATAAAAGAAGTTATGGAAAACTTGTCTTATTTTTAAAGCTCAAATATGAACAGATTTAATGACTCAGAGAAGAAATAGAAAATTATCTTTTCCAAAATCTTTATAAGAAGAAAATAATTGATTTATTTTTACCCTAAATATAAACTAGACACTAGAAGTATCTAGCTAGAGATGATTAGGTTAGACTAGTATGTTGTACAACTCTAATGATGGGGAAAAGGAAGTATTTGGTATGCTATTTCTTCTACATATTGGAATGATGTTTTTAAAGTATGTTGTGGTAATAAGCGATTTATGAAAATAATTACATAAAATTAAGTAATAATTTAAGTAATAAAGAGTAAAGCCCACTTAACTTCGTTTTGTTAGGCTTCCTATAAGCAGTTTATGAATAAAATAGCTATAGTTTATGTAAGAAATTAGACTATTATCTAGCAGTTCTCCATCTGATTTGCTCTTTCCTTGAGGTATTATTTAGCAAGGTCTGCAGACATCGGTAAATACTTACTGGTTGTTAAACTAGTGAAGTGGGTAGCTACTGTTCCAGTTAGTAGAGGCCAGGGATGCTGCTAAACATCCTTTAATGTATAACACAGCATTCTCCCCCAGCCAACAAGAAATTATCTTGCCCCAAATGTCAACTGTGCCAAGATTGGGAAATTTGCTCTAAACCCACAGATGTATTTTAATATCATTTTGTAACTTGTTATGAGTCTGCTATTTACCTACACAGATATTTCTCAAGAAGTAAAGACTGTTTCTAAACCTATTGAGAATAGATTTCATTTCAAATTACATTTAAAAGAGAGTAAGTCCTGTATGAAGTTTTACCTAAAATCAGAACGGTAAAATTTATTTTGCACGTCACTAGCAAAAGAAGGAAGCTGAGAAATATTAGGTATAATTTTTTAAGTTATTTTATGAAAAAATAAAACAAAATTTCATAAGCAAACAATAAAAGAATAACAAGAATTAGTACACTGTGTATCATTATCTTACAAGTAATTAATAAACACTGATACAAGATGTAAAAGATCCTTACAAAAAAGCAACAAATGGTTAATAACATAAATCTTTCTTGTCAACAAACTAAGATAAACTAGCAATATAAATGAACCAAATTAGCATATATATTGATAATATATTGAACATGTAAGCATATATATTTAAATATTTTTAAAACAATGAAATTTGTAGTTTGGAGAAATATTTGAAATCTCTCATTTCCTGTTTATTTCTCTTCTATTTTGTTTTTTGTGTTTTTCAAATAAGAGAAACCATGTGATACTTGAATTTGTGTGTCTGTTTTATTTCACTCACCATTATTTTCTCAAGCCTCATTCATTTACCTGTGGATGTCTGCACAGTTTATCTCTGAGGGACGAATCTAAGAGACAGTATGCACGAACGTATGAAAAGCGTATTTAGCAGAGAGCTCAGGAAATAATACTGTCTCAGTTTGTTTCATGGCTCTTTGCTGCTGCTCACTAAAGTCAGGTACAAGGTGATACTCACCCTGCCACTATCACCTTCCATCTTGGACTAAGAAACGTGGTCACCTAGATAAATTACACTGTGTGATTTGTACCATAATAGTGAAGTTATTTGGGTTTTGTTTTTACCTTATTTTATCATCATGAAAGCCGAGGGAAAGAATGAGAGAGAGAGTGACAGGAAAAGGTTGGGATTTTTTTTTTTATACCACAAGATAGTCCTCTCAATTTGACCTTCTCCTATGTTATTTAGATCTTCAGGCCCTATCCTCAGTCAGACCAAACTGACTCCCCATATAACCAGTAATAATTATTACCATTTTATTAATGAATAGATAAATGACAGAATATTGTGGGAAATACTTTTACATAATCTACTTATTCATTTTTTTGTTTCTCTTGGCTTGTATGCTATTTATATCCTATCTCATTTCATAAAGATGATACAGTCTTTTGTAAAATAATATAGTGTAATAAAGCTATGAAATGGTAAAGAGATCAAGCAGGGAAACAAAGTTTAAATACTATTCTGAGACGTTTTTAAAAATGCCTGAAGTTTTCATATTTATAAAACATCCTCTGAGGTTTGTGGAAGGTAGCAAAGATAGAAACAAGATTAAAAAGAGTCACTTACCTAACAGAGTTTAAGATATTTCTTTCACAAAGGAACTTTAGAGGAAATCTCTCCCACATATCCTAATTTTGAAAAAGCTGATAAAAGGTTACTAAATGTTCCATGTCCTCAATATCCCCAAAATATATTTTAAAACAGATTTAATATGTTAGTTAATAAAAGTGAAGTTGAGAGCACTCTATGGAATAATTTAATAAGTGTCATTTGAGTATTCAGAAAGCATGTGGCAGGAGTGAAGAATATGGTGTACATTGAACTAAAACAATGTGACTTAAATTTGTAGATCTTCAACATTTATTTGATCCAGCAGTGATTACATCTGGAGAAATCAGTGGACTGAACATCATTCAAACTATCCTTTGTGTTCACTATGTTAGTGCAGAGCATAGACATTTTGTTTCTTAACAATTATCTGTTTTCATTCAGTAAACATTCATTGAAAGAAACATTGGTATATCACCTTTGTGTTAGATACTGATACAGGTACAAACGGTTGTGAACAAGAAGGGCTGAGTCTCTAATCTTGGCAACTTTCCACCTAATGTGTGGCCTGTGTAGAACAAATAATCAACAAGACAAAAAGTAGATACTTTTACTAGAGTGTGAGATACTTTTATTAGAGTGTGAGAAGTGCTGAGACTCGCTTAATGCAGAGTGACATAGTAAGTGATACGGGATGAGGGTCAATTTAGAGATTATTTCAGAAGAGACCTTTGAGGAAATGACATCTCAGCTGAGGTCACAAGCCAAGTAGAGAGTTGCTTGTGGGAGTGAAATTGGTGTGTTGTAGGATCAGGGAAGGTTCCAGAATGCTGGATGGACAGTGACTGAGAAAGATGCAAGTCAAGGCAGCCTGTAGTGGGAGGTAGCAGAGGGTTATAGTACAAGCGAAGATTTTCTTCTACACTCAATGGGAAGCCATTGCAGAAACTTCAGTTGACCAGTAGTCTACATTTTGAGAAGATATCATTTGCAACTTGAAAAGATGATTTTGACTGTCATGTAGGCAATGAAGTTTAATAGGGGAAGTGAGGAGGTCACTGAGGAATTCATTTCACTAGTCCAGTTGAAAGTCAGGTAGCATGAAGTAATAGCATAGTAGCTGTGGAAATGCACCAGAGTGAATAGATTCAGTATCAAGAGGATGAAGATATGAGAAGGGAATTGAGATGGTTCTGAGTATCTACAAAATCTCTTTAATTTAAAAATCATATTTTGAGCTGGGCACTTTTTAAAATGTGGTGCAGTTTGTTCCATTGATTTAAGTATTGCCTGAAGGCTCAGGACTCATAGGTTTCCATTCCAATGCTAATATCTCTTCTTGGATGTCAGTAAGTATCTCAAAATCGTCATATGCAAAATATACCTTTTGATTCCACTTTAACACCAAGCTCCTCATTTCTCAGCCCCCTACTTCAGTAAATGGCTCCACCGCCTATCAGCAGCCAGGCTAGTGCTCTGAGATCCATCCTTGAGTCTTCTGTCCTTCATCTCCTCCTCCATCCAGTATTTCAGTGAGTTTTTATAAGCTCAGCATCATACACTGAATTTGATCACTTATTCACAATGTCCACTGCACAATAAATATCTAATGCTAACCAGGCATAGTGGTGCATGCCTATAACCTCAGCACTTGGGAGACCGAGGCAATAGGATTGCTGTGAGTTCATGGCCAGCCTGACAAAACAAAACAAAACCCCAGGGTGGAGGGGTATAGCTTAGTGGCAGAGCTCCTGCCTGGCAAGCATGAAGGTGATGAGTTCAATTCCTGGCACAAAAAAACAAAACAAAACAAAACAAAACACAACCAAAACTATTTATGATTACTCTTCATTATAAAGGAGAAAAAGCAGTGTGTCCAGTCTAATAAAGAAAGACATAAAAATAGTAATTACAGCAAAGCTAATTTACAAGTGTGAAAAGGTTAAAAGTCTTATTTCAGCAGACTGAACTGTTTGATTTCTTTTAAGCTTAAGGCAAAATGAAACCATATAATAAACTAAATGTTATGATAAGGCACAAGTGGCCTGTTATCACCCTTTCACCTTTTCTTTCCCCTCTAGCTGTGTTCCTTAATAGATTAGCATAAACAAAATCGAATGAAGTACTCTCACCTGTCACAGTGGGAAATACTTACTTTGGGCTGGAAAGAAAGCACTGCTATTCATGCAGGACATATCCACATGGGTGGGACATGGGGCACCAAGACAGTGTTGGATGTTTCCTTGGAAACTGCTACCTTGAGCCAAGCTGACCTGTTGTAGAATCAATGGAGAGATGAGAAGGAAGAAGGAGGAATTTTACAACTCTCTCAAGTTGTCAAAATGCCATGTGCACATCCACCTTGCATCTGGGCGAGCTTTTGTATTTGTAGAAAATCAAGTGTATCTGAAAGAAGTTGGCCTTTCCTGTTTGAGGTGACATAGGATAAATTATACTGCTGACTTCAGAGTAAAAACTAAGATACCTTAGCTGATGGATAGTTCCAGTGGAATGGTCCAGAATGAGTAATAATTGTGGTGATCATGTGAAAAATAGCTGTCATTTATCTTTGGCTTCTTTTCCTGTTCTTCCCATCCATGCCATCACCGTTCTCCTCAGCCCCATCTATCCTGATGTTGTATCTTTTACCGATGCTGTATAATCAGCTTAATTATTTTAAGACAGCTGAATTGTTAAAACATGCCTTTTGGTGTAGCTTTGCTTGATGAAGGCATACCCTGAGTCAGCTTTCTTGGATCTGATGTAATTTAGTGTGCTTGTGTTTACATCTAGCTTCTCTTCTTCCAAATATTGCCAGGTTTTTAATCTTGTAGAAGTCACTCTTTCTCATTCCATAATGTATCCACCATCATATTAAAAATCATTAGTATCTCAACTTTGACTTTACTCTCACAAGAAAATAGGTGCAAATCCTGCATGTTGAGCTTTTCAGAATTGAAATCTTACTGTGTTTTTCTGCGTGGCCTCCTCGCTCTCCCTTGTTGCCATCAGCTCTGTTCACTGCTACAGTGAATGGTGGGGAGTGAGTCTGCACATGTAACACTGATTTCCAGGTACTCAGGTAATGTCTAGCGCTGGGATTTGGAAAGAGCACCATTTCTTCATTTTGGAAGAAGAAAAACTGACTTCCTATGATAGAATCTGATTTAACATACTTTCGTGTCAGAGACTGTAACATTATTTATGAAAATAATAGTGAAAGAATAGGATAATTTTTAACTTGCTCATGGTACATGGATATCTACCAATGGATCTATATCCTCTTTTTCTTGCTTCCTCCGGGACTAATAGGTTTGTAAGATATTTAACTTTTATCCATAAAGGGGCGCATACGTAAGTCCTTTTAAGGAGAGGTCCTCAGCATCGAAGATCCAATATACACTGTCTTGCTTTTTCAAGACCTGTTACATTAATTAATCCTGCTCTTTTACAAATGCTCTTTATTTATTGGTCTCCACACTCCTTTATTCTCCATTTTTAAAATGGTCTGATCTATTTCTCAAACAATGAGACTATTTCCTTTCTGAAAGGGATTCATCCACACTTAACCCCCTTACCATCCTTTCCCTCTCTGCTTTGCAACTGGATGAAAAGTTCTTACCAGCATCTGCCTAAGAGCAAGGTTCCTAATAATTCATTCAAAATCCTACCTAACTTCTCCACAGTGTTTGAATCTTCCCTACTGGTGACTCCTTGAAACCAATTTGCTTCCTGGGTTCCATTTTCATTTATTTTATTAAAAATATTTATTGCACCCCTACTGCATGCAAATCATTGTGTCGGTTGTGGGGATAAGCAAGCGAGCAAGGGAAGCCAGGCCCCTATTTTTATCAAGCTCACTAGTTAGCAGGGGAGATCATGGAGCAGTAAAAAAGAAATTGTAATTAATTATTTGAATAATTTAAAAAAAAAGTACTAGGAAAGAGACATACATATAAGAACAAATCATAGGTGACTTGATTGAGTGGAGTCTGGGGCCAACACAGGCTTTCTTTAGGGAAGTAAATAGATGAAATGATAACTTGAATTTGCATTGTAGGTTTAACCCAAAATGAAAAGGTTGGAAAACCAGAAGCTGCAATAGACGTGGAAATGCAATAAGAAGAATATTTTAAGTTTCCTTTCAGTCTTTCTGACTGTTTCTCAGTCTATTATGGGAACTCTTTACTAATGTCTTATCTGTCTATCTATCTATTTATCTATCTATTCTCTACTTACCTATCATCTAGCATCTATTATTCTAATTTCAAACCATAATCCCCCCCAACTACCCTTGTTCCTTTTCATGAGTAAAACAGTATCTTCACTCATTATTTTCAATTCCTCGTACTCTATTCTCACCATGGCCAACTGCAATCAATGTTCCAGCTCTACTATTTGATTGAATCCCTTCCTATACTCCTATCAAAGCCACCAGTGCATTCTGGTTGTTTTGTTCATTGGGAACTTTTTAATGCTTATCTTACTTGATCTCCTGACCAGCAGGCTTTGTTATAATACCTTTCTTCCTCAAAATGTCTCCTTGCTAAGTTTCTGGTAAAAGTCATCTAGTTTACCTCTTATAGCTGTCTACTCTGCTTGATTTTTTCTATAGAGATTTCTCTCCCATGGTCATTTTGATAATAGTGATGTTGTTCAGGTTTGTGTTTTTATGGTGTGCCTATAAAAGCGAAGCAGAATGGAAGAAAGACTGGATCCTAATTCACACCAGCATTTTAAGCACTCGGAGGTGATCACAAGTATTTTTATTGATATTGAATATAGTTGTAACTCAGTCAATCAGTGTTAGATACACTGATAACTTCTAAATCCACAACTTTAGCATGGGCTGACATTTTCAATGTCTAATGAGCATTTGCACTTGAATGGCACATACACAAACTGACGTATTAATTTCTGTAAAATACCTTATCTTACACTTCTCTTCTTCAGAGACCTCTGTTGGGATTTTGCCATTAAAAAATGAAGTGTAAATTTCTTGCTTTCTAGGACATATTCTGTAGAAAATATGAGGCACAAAAGAAAAAGACAATGAAAATTTAAATTTTAAAACTCTTATTACAGTAAAAGATGCATGACCATGAATCTGTCTCAGAATTCTCCCCCAGCTTCATTCACACTTGCCCACCATTCTCGCTCCTTTCTGAAGCAGTTCTGGAAGTCCTCTTTCATGTCGTTATTTGCATTGTCCAGGCTGCCACAATGGCCTGAGTCCACTCAACATGTTTACCTTTCGTAGCCATTTTGGCTTTGGGGAAGAGGCAGAATTCACATGGTGCATAAGGCGGATGAAGACACACTATACTCTTTTTATGAGCCTGCTCTTCCATTGGATGCCATGCAACAGCTATGTTTACCATATTATTTTATTGCATCTCCCAAAGAGATTCAGGAGAGAGGCCTTGCAGAACTGGAAACTGGAAAGATGGTGGGATAAGTGTATTCCAAGGGAGAGGGGAGATTTTGAGGGGGTTAATGCTAAAGGACCTTTTACTTTAAGAATTTTTTAATGTAAATATTCACTAAATATTTTGATCATCCCTTGGAAAATTGAGTGTTTTATTTCTTTATTTTTATAAATAATTCAAATGAAGGAATATTGAGAGGGTTCTTTTGTCTAAGATGATTTCTTCCTGCCTCTATTAACAATGCACAGAAGTGAATACAATCCTTAATAATTCTAAACCAAATATCAGTAGGTAATGTAATTAAGTAAATTTTCCCACAAAAAGCATAAAAGAATTTCCATACTCCAGTAAGATCCATTTTTTGCATTCCAAAGAATTACATTATGTGTGTGTTTATTGAATTTGAGTCTTTGATTCAGAATGATGGGATTACACTCTACCTAAATTAGAACAATTGAAACAAACTGGTCTTAGATATATTTTCCTAACATAGCTATAATTATAATTAAATGTAATTAGTCAAAACTCACTTTTTACATAAACCTTGTTAATCAATAACTGATTATATTCAGATGTACTTTGATTTAACATGCATATCTGTCTTTTAAGCCTTTAGAAGCCAGCAGTGTTTGTTGCACTTTCCATGTTGAGAGTCCAAAAATGATGTCTTCTGCTCATGTGCTAGGGTGGCTAATTATTTAAATATGTTACATTTAAATTTGAAAATTAAGGAGATGTTGGAAATATAAAATCCTTATGGAACTAGGAAGCTGTATTCTACAGAAGTTACCCAAGTCCTCACAGCTAATTAGAGCAAAGTTGGAAATAGGAAACAGGTCACTGTATGAACCAAAATTTTGTATGAAAGATAACAGCACTCTCTTTTGGGGGCTTATTAACTAATAATCTCCTAGCTGGAGATGGCATAAAATAATAATAGTATTTTGGGGGTTTGTCTTTGAAATTAATATCAAAAACCATTTGAGAAACATAGCTTCTTAATATGTCTGATATTTCTTAATATGTCTGATATTTCTTTTATCTCCTGCATGATGTGATACACATGTTCATTTGCTTTTTATGCTTCATAATTAATGAACATTGTTTGCCATACTTACAGTGTAAATGAATCTGAACCTTCTTTTGAAGCAACCAGAAGGTATTATTTCTATTTTAACCTGAGTTTAATAAGAATTTCTTCCTCAGTCCTCACTTTAATCCTTTACTCCTAGTCACGCTGTTCATTCTGATGATGTACAATCATTAGTTAAAAAGTGCTACATATTTGCCATAGCCGTGGTTCACAACCTTTGCAGACTGCCAAAAGCAATGATTTGTCCAACAAAAATGGTTTATATCTCAGTCACATGTTTTGACTTTGGCTGAAGCTCAGCCTGCCTTTGTTAAACTGAGTTTGAGAGTTCCTAAAATAAAAATGCGAGAACTAATGCATATGTTGATTGTGATTCAAACAGTGATGAGATCTGACCACTAAGACAGAGATCTAGAGGCAAGTGCTTTATCTACCTAAATAAAAATTACCCTTAGGGGTTAGGGGCTTAGCTCCGTGGTAAAGCACATGCTTAGGATGTCTGAAACTCTGGGTTTCAGTGCTAGCAGCAAAAACAGCAAAGAGCAAAAAACCCCTTCAAGACCAGGGGCATGGGAGGGCAGACATGTCAGAGTTTGGGAACCATGGCTTTACTGCATTATAATTATCTAAATGACTACTAGCAGCCTATACTTTATCATGTCTTCTAAACTCCTAAGATACAGTGTTTCAGGATGATCCCTGACCATCTAATGTCTCTCTTTCTTAAACTTACTCTCCTTTAACCTTAATTTCTTATAGTACTTACAGATCATGGACTAACTATGGAAATTCAACTGCTAAGCTGATCTGTCCTCTACTCCACTCCAGTCCCATCGCCTTCTTTATCTTCAGCCCCCATGTATTTTCTTAATTATCGCAAGTTAAAGTTCAATGTGTGTGTATGTATGTGTGTATGTACGTGTGTGTGTGTGTGTGTGTGTGTGTGTGTGTGTGTGTATATATATATGGTAGAATTGAATATTAAAAAATAAACTATATAAATATTTTTAAATATGTAGTTTTAAGATTTGTGATTTCAATGTTGAAATGGACTTCTTAAGATATTATTCTTTGTTTTGAAATATTTGTTACCCACTACCTTTAAAATGTGACAAAGTAATTAAGCCACAAGCAAATAGCCTAATTATACTACCATTTGCCTCCTTTTAAAAAGATCTGCCTATAAAATTCTTTAGCACATACAGTGCTTTTACTAGAAAACAAAATATCTGTGGTTATTGGAGAGAGGGGATTTTTATTAATTTTTAATTATTGGGAAAGTATAGTCATTTTCAAAGAGAAAATTTACATTAGCAATTTATACCTTAAAACATTTCTTCATTACACATTATATGACATTGTGGTTAAATTTTAATCTCATTAATTTAGGTGGCCTATTTAATCATTTCCTAACATTGTTGACTGTTAAAAATTCTCTTTTAGAAGTTTTCCATTTCTGTGTCTAGAATATTTTGTCAACTATTTTTCCCTCAGTTGTAGTAAAATACACAGTAGAGTGCCCTTGTGTAATTCTAATATTTTGTTTTTCTGTCCCATTTTCCAGTAGGAACAGGTATTCTGTGGCTTATGCAGCTCAAAAACCTTGGCTACTAAATGCTACGGTAGAAGAAAATATTACCTTTGGAAGTCCTTTCAACAGACAAAGGTAATTTTGCACACATAAAATTTAGTGCTG
This sequence comes from Dolichotis patagonum, assembly GCA_004027295.1. Lineage (NCBI taxonomy): Eukaryota > Metazoa > Chordata > Mammalia > Rodentia > Caviidae > Dolichotis > Dolichotis patagonum. The sequence goes on from PVJX010001726.1 coordinate 74,663, forward strand.
AAACAACTATTTCTGACCTGTATTCTTGGTCTCTAGTTTCTGAAATCTTTGCATGCAAGCCTTCTTTTCTTCCATCCTCATCCCCACATTCTTTTTAAAGAAAATCCTCATTGGAAGTTCCAGCCCATTCTGTACACTCATTGAAACAATTAGAACACCAAGACCAAGCCATGGCAACTGAAGTATGTGTGTATGTGGGAGTGAGGGTTGCTTAGGTTATTGGCAATCAGATTAAAAAAAGGAAAACTCAAGGAAGTTGAAGGAGTGTGATGGACAGAAGAATCAGTGAGATCTGAGGAGCTGAGTGATTTGAAACCCCAGAATATGTCATGTCCAGCTATCTTCCCCTGGGACATAGGAAAGCATGACCCTGTCTATGTGGGTGAATCATTAGAGCTTAAACTGAGGCTTGAAGGTTGAGAATTAGGCAAGGGGAGTGGCGTGAGGGAGGAGGAGGGAATTTGAAAGCAGATAGTGTGAGCGGAAGAACGTAACTTTCTTGGGGTCTGGGAACAAGTCAGACAGAATGGGATTCAGAAGGCCAAGATGAGATCTTGCGGGACATAAAAGTCAATTGCATATATAATTATAATTATGTGTGGGGGCACTGTAAGCTCTAGAAATGGGGGGGGGAAGTAAATGTGATTTTTAATGTGGCAGTAAAGTCTGACAAATTACATATAGGTAGATATATAGATACGGATATTCTGAGTTGAGACAAGGAAACATTTAAGATTCCATTGAAATGATTACCCAACCATACAGTGAGTTACTTGCATCTGGAGATGATGATAAAAGGATAAAAAGCATGGATGACTGAGAAAAAGAAATAGCTTCTAGGATAAGAATGGACGAACATGAGGGCAAAATGGAAAAATCAATAATTATATGAGTAGTTTAAGACTATGAACTAAGAAAACAAAACCGAGATTTATCCAGCATCTCCAGTACCTATGTGTCTTAGTTACTTTTTTTGTTGCTGAGACAAAACACCTGACACCCAAAGTTAAAGGGAGAAAAGGTGTATTTGGGTCATGGTTTGTGGAGGTTTCAGTCCATAATCAGCTGGCTCCAAGGCAGGGTGGCACATGGCAGAGGAACAACAATTCATGGCAGTTGAAGACAGCAAAAGCAGCAGCAGACAGAGACAAGCCCCTTTCTGTTTCTTGTATTATACCCAGTCTACCAGGATAGAGAGATGCCAACCTAATCAGTGTACTGATATAGCAATCACCCACCTTTAACCCCAGCACTCTTAATCTCAGCACTGAACTGCCAATCAATTACACACTCTAGATTCAGCCACCTCCAAAAAAGCCCTTTGACTGCATGAGGTTTTGGGGGGGCCTTTAAATACAAGTCATAGCATCATACTTCCCTACACTACCAGTACATATTTTAGTTCAGCTCCCAATATATTGAATCTGGGACTTAGTTCATGGGAAGTGTATTAATAGTGAATTCAAATCCAAAATCATTTCTTCCAAAGGTACAAAGCTGTCACAGATGCCTGTTCTCTTCAACCAGACATTGATCTGTTACCATTTGGAGACCAAACTGAAATTGGAGAGAGGGTGAGCTATGTATAGTTGAAACAAGCAATGAACAAAACCTGTCTCTGGTTGTTTTTAATCCTAACATAATGAACTCTGAGAGAGAAGAAGTCGAATGGTGTCCTAGTGACAAGTTCCAAACTGTGAGGACAAGAGTCTTTTGATGCCACTGTCCCTTAAAGATTTATCAAGTAACCACCCCTTGGGGAGTTCTCAAAGGATCTAAAACGCAGTCCCTGGCTTTGACCAAGAACAATTTTACTGAGTTGGAGCTTATTTAATTACTTTAGAAACTGAGGTTGCTTCCAACAGCTTCTTCTACTCTTGTCAATTTCTATTTATTCTTGTTAAAGTGTTCTGTGTTCTTAATGTAAACATGTTTTACCTTGACGTCATGTTATTCTGACCAGCTGAAAAATGTTTATACCTGAAATCTTCATAACATCAGTAACTAAATATGTTGAACCTCATAGGTATCAAGTACTGGGTATAAACTTTATATACATTATCTACTTCATATTGTGGGTGTTAATTGTTCTATACATCTTACAGCTGAAAAAGCCAAGGCTGAGAAAGCATAAGAACTTGCCCAAATGCAATTAGTGATGTATCAGAGATTATCTTTGATAATCAAAGGTGACTCTGTTACCTTTTGTTCTTAATGGCTTTTATCACATCAAATGCCCTTTATTTCAGCATAGTACAGTGTTTAAGAAAAACCTACTTAATTTCTCTGAGCTTTAGGTTCCAGACATGTAAAATGAGAATGGTACCTACATACTGGAATTGTTATAAGGAAGAAAAGAATTAAGAAATGTAAAGCCATTTACACAAGCCTAGCACATCCTAAGTGCTAGATTAATACTAGTTTTTAAAATATATATATATAATATACAATATATAAGATATAAATATATATCTATATATAAAAATATATATATAAATATATATATATATAAATATATATATATATATATATATATATATATATATATATATATATATATAAAACTAATGCTTCCTTGTGATTTGGAAACTCCATAAGCCTTGTTCCTTTTAGCTCTCTTATCAGGACAAATGAAAAAAAGAATAGTCAAAGAAAAAGAGAAAAAGAATACTGGTGTGTAATCCTATTTAACATATCTATTTGATATGTGATATCAAATGTAAGAGTTACATGTTATATAATCTACAGAGAAAATGCAGGAAACTAGAAAAATGTGGGGGTGCCTGCAGTTTTTGGTGCTTGCCAAGGGTTTTGATTATTAATGCTTCAGTAAAGCAGAACTCTCTATCAGAGTGGACAGATAAATGCCAGTGGTGAAAAAGTACCTTGATGTAATTCAATTTTCATTTTTTCTTATCAGTGTTACCACAATTTAATTAATAAACTCCTAGTAACTTAAGCACATTTCAGATGTTTGTACTTTAAAGGCAATTTTGCCAACAGATCCTATACTAATGGGAAAAAAATGGAAGTTTCTGGTTATTTTTTCCCTAGGGCATCAACCTGAGTGGGGGGCAGAGGCAGAGGATCTGTGTGGCACGGGCACTCTATCAGAACACCAACATCGTCTTCCTGGTAAGCACATGGCCTTTGTCTTTATTTCTTTCTCATTTTTTCTCTCTAGGATGATGAATCTTTAAATAGACAGGTCAAGTCCGTTTGCAAAGATGGTTTGACTTAAGAAAAACTTGGGAAATCAAGGAGTACATAGGGGAAGCAATCCTCCCCAATACAAACCAGTAGAAGCCTAGCATGGGAAATGGCGTTGAGAGCCAGGGGGATGAAGTTCATGCCCAAGAGACTGTGGTGCTCTAATGGTGTGTAGCTGAGTTTTCTGGTCAAGAGGATCCCTAGTGTAAGGGATTGTGGAGTATTGGATCAGCTGGGAAGAATCACAAATCTTTTTATTTATATTTTATGCCAAAGAAAGAAGGACCAGAAAATATATCTTGGTGGCCATGGGGTAAGCAAGCACAGCTCTCCATTCTAGTGGCATGAAATTCAGGCTCCATTAAGACTTGTGATACATCCTAAAGCTCTGGAAACCTTGGTCCTACTCTAGACCTACTGAATCTTAATCTGTAAGAAAGAGTCTACAGCTGCCTCTAAAAAGCTCCATAGGTGATGTTCATGTTTATATTGGGTTGATAATGAACTCTACCCATGCAGTGCCAAAATCTGTTTATGTTGATGATTTTGGTTTCTCCAGGAGGTAGTATATATATAGTATATAATAATGTAGTTTATAACTACCCAGTGTACACTAGAGACCAGCAGATTGTATAAATGTACGCTTCCTTAACTTTCTCCTTCTCCTTCCCACTCATTCTTTGCAAGATGACATTTAGCATCAGCTCTAATAGCTTCTTGGTCGTTCTTTCAGAAGATATATTGCTTACTGTTAAGGCATAGCTTTTTGTTGTTGGACTGTGCATGGGCTTCCTGTTGATGTATAACAAGCTGACATCACAGATGACTGAACATAAAGTTATTATCTTACTATTTGGCATTTCAGAAGTCTGACAAAGTGCCTGGTAGACTATGTTACCCTTTTTGGGGAGAATCCATTACCTTGAATTTTCCTTATCTTCTAGAGGCTGCCTATATTCCTTGTCTCATGGCTGCTTTTTTCCCTTCTCAAAGTTAGCATCGTTAGACCTTTGTGACCTCTCTTACATGGTCACATCTCGCATCTTTCTAGCCAGGAAAATGCTTTGCTTTAAGGATTCCTATAATTGTTTTGGGCACATCTGTGTAATCTCCCCACCTTAAGGTCTTTCATCTTAATCACATCTGCAAAGCCCCACTTGCCATGTAAGGCAACACAGCATTCTGGGAATTAGCACTGGGACATCTTTGGGGGCCATTTTTCTACCTGCCCAGGCAACTCTTGTGATTGAAAAGTTTTAATGTGACTGAAATCTGCTTCTGTGCATTTTCCATTCTTTGACTCTCACACTGCTTCTACCGTGACAGATGTATTGCTTTTGTGCAGCCCTAGTTCAACGTTTTAATATTCTTGTCATAGCTTGCCTTAATTTACATTTCTCTAGACTAAGCAAGCTTAGCATTTCCAGTTCTTCCACAAAGGACATCAGTTTTACAACTTTCTTTATTCTGGATCTTGTAGTATTTGTCAGATTCCCTTTAAAAATGTGTGCTCAATGAATTCACTTTAGCTCAGATAACTCTAAAGATATTGGTTCTTATGGTCTGAATATTATATTTGCTTCTTTGCAATTTAAAATTGAAAGACACACTAAGTAGCAGCTAAGAGCTAATGATGTGTTTCTGAATTCCCCAAAATGAAAATATCTTATACCTCTGTTGTTTGAAAGCTCATGAAGCACTCTGAACCACAGTGCTTGTACCATTCGCTTCTCCTGTCAGTGCTGCAGGGTAACCGGGAGGAAACAGACAGACTTAAAGGGCTGGTGGCGAGTGAGAGGTAGGGTCTGGGCTAGAACTACGTATCTTTTGAATTCTCTAGTACTTTCTGAAAATGTCTTTGCCAACTTACTACTTGTGTTGTCTTTTTTTTCTCTTTTTTCAAAAATTCTGGTATTCCCTTCCTCTTTTTAAAATTTCTTTTCTTTTCTCCTCTATCAACCAGTGATGTCTTTAGCTCCATCTTCTGTACTGGGCAGATGAAGCAATGATGATTTCTTTACTCTGTCTTTAAGATTGTCACACATAATTACTTGGATGGTTTTACATTTTGATTTAAATAAACTTTATCATATTAACCTTAACACATACAGGAGCCAAATGTGCACATTTTAATTGTGCATCACGAATAGTATTTTTAAAATTTTATGAAATCTTCAATTTACCATGTATATCAGTGAATATATTATTTATGAAAGATACGCATATGATTAATATAATTTAGAATAACATTCACGTAATATAACAGAGAAAATTATTTATTTATGAAGATTATTTACTCTTGAGAGTAGATACTTGACCACACCTTGAATTGGTCATTTGGAAAATTATCTTGCTTTCTTTAAAGGAAGTATCTCCCAAAACTATTAACATACAAACTGTATCTTGAAGCAGGATGCCCAATCCATCAAACCAAGATTTTTATCAAGTTTTATAGAAGGTTATAGCACCAAGATGCCCAACAACGGGGTTATAACATATGATCAATAGCTTTGGATGACCTAGATATGATTCTACGTACTTTACATACATTATGTCACACAATAACCTTATTAGACTTGGCATTGCTGTGATTCTTGTTATTGCTGATATTTAGTGATGAGAAAAATGCTTTGGGGGACAGCTTTTCCAAGGTCAGGGAGACAATGACAGTGAAGCAGGGCTACAAAGCCAGGAGGTTGGATTTCATAGCCTTCTACTCTTAATCACCACACTCTCACTTAGGAGAGAAGTCCCAGAAGATGCTAAACTACCAGTGTAATGCATTAGAGAAATACATGCAATATAAATCCACCATTTTATTTATAAGAAAATAAAATAAAAATACCTTGCTTTTAAATTATTTATAGATATTTACTGTGCTATTTTATTGCATTTTTGCAGTAATCTGACCTTCTTCCTGCAGGTATCTTATCCTTATTTTACAAATAGAGTAAAATTTGAAATCTTACTTTCCAGTGTAAAGAGGGTAAAGAGTGGTTGTAACCACAATTTAGCTTTTTTAATGTAAAGATAATGGAGTTTCTGTTATGTCTATGTTATGACATTCAAAGTCAAAACTTTGTGGAAAATTAAAATATTAAAAAATCATTCCTAATCACACATTACCTTTTCTATGTGAAAAATTCTTGGTTTAGTCTTTGTAACAATGGATTCTTAGGGTTTTATTGGGATCAGAAGCAGTTTGGCTCAAACCATTAACATTACCTCCAGATGATTACCTGATTTTCTGGAACCAGTGATATGCTGGTAAATTCTGATAATTAAATCCCTGCTGCATTATTGCAGATAGAAATGGGGACACTTTTGTCAAAGTAGACTCAAAACACTGATATTTTTCCACTGTTGTGGAAACATTGTTTTATCCCTCATTGCTTTATAGTGATGTTTGGACTCACATTTTTAAATAATTCAGAAGTTACATTAAAACGCCTGTGTTAAGGGAATTTCCTATATTATCAGGTAGAATTTCTTATTCCATACATAACAGAATTTAAATAAGAAAACTTGTATTAATATGTTTTCTTGCTATCAAAAGGATATAACAAACAGGGAACTGATGTCTGCGATAATTTAAAAAAGCAGTTCAGGGCTGGGGATTTAGCTCAGCAGCATAAGCACTGCCTGGCAAATGCGAGGTTGTGAGTTTGATCCCCGGTGCTGCAAAAAAAAAAAAAAAAAAAAAAAAGAAGAAAAGGAAAAAGCAGTTCAGTGCATAGTAGCAAATAAGTTCAATCTTCAATACATACACCTTCTTGGAACATTTTGGAAATAAGAAATGTAAAATGATCCAGAGGATCTGAAAGATTTTTAAAATATTTTCCATGTCATTTAAAAGCATTTCAGAACAATCGAGATAATTACACCCCTAAACCAATTTTTTTCATTGTCACATACAGAGTATTGTCTTAGTTACTTTTCTCTCCTTGCTGAGATAAAATACCCAACACCCAGTGTTAAAGAAGGCAAGGTTTATTTAACTCACAGTTTGTAGAGGTTTCAGCCTGTAACTGACTGGCTCTAAGTAAGGTGTAGCCAAGGAGAAACAGTTCATGGCAGGCAGAAGGTAGCAAAGAAACAGGGTTGGATAGAGCTCTTTCTATCCTTTATATCTTACCCAGGCTGCTTGGGGCAGGTAGTACTCATACCCTTTATCCTAGTGCCCTTGATTCTAACCTTGCACCATGAATCAAACCCAGCATTACATACTCTAAATCTAGCCACCTCTGAAAAAACCCCACCTAGATTGCAGGAGGCTTTGGGGGCCATCCAAACACAAACCATAACAATATAAATTATACATTTATATAAATGTACAGTGGACATGCTTATTACAATAATTTATTCAATTGTCATACTATCTAAGGCATCTCATTGTTTAAACATTTTAAATAAATGAGATAAGTGGAGTGGTAGTTTGTTGTTACAAGTATTTTTATAAAAGCCATTTGAGCACATCAATTATATCTCCCATTTATTCATAGCTCTGATATCCAGTAGATGGATTTGTAAAAGGTTGCTTTAATTTTGAATCATCTTTAAATGCAGTGCTTTATTAGTGTTTCTCTTTTAAGACTTGCCCCAAGTCCTTCAGTAAAGTGATATTACTTACAGTTTCTGTTGGTATAGACAGCAATTGATGGAGACTTGAAATCTATTGAGCCAATTAAGTCTGTAATGAGCACATACATAAATATATTCTAACCCTCAACCATCAATTTCCAACCCGTTAGAAACTGCTTTTATTTTTCATCATTCAGATAATGAGCAATGCAGTTTATCTGTATAGAGAATACGTTTAGGATTATTTCAAAAATTTCCTAGGATTATAATTTCTGAATAGCTCAGTAGCAAAGTGACAGTCCAGCTGTTTCTCTCTTCAGCCTGCATGACAAGGTAGAAATCTGTTTGCATACTGCTGAGAAATAAGTGTGATGAAGAAGACAAGATTCCAGTCAGGCTTCCCCGTTCTTTACCGGAAAACTCTACCATTTTTATGACTTTGTTCCTTCAACATTGCCTCAGTTACCTTCATTTCCTGCCATTGCCAGGGCTTCTGGTAATCATGTGTCTGCTACAATGTTGTCTCTACAGGTCGTTTTGCTTTGTAATTCACTGTTCAAGGACATTTGCTAGCTCTCCTCAGCAGTTCATAGTTTTTTTCTTTTAAACATCCCAAAATGTAAAACCATGCACTGTCATGCTCTACTTAACATTATAGGAATAAAATATATATGAAAATAAAGCAATAGTTATCATCATCACTAAATCAATCAATATAATTTTCTGAATAATTATCTATATATCTTAACTGCTTGGTGCATAAAAATTTTCTTCCCAAGGCAACTAACATGATTTTGGTGTTAAGTATGTTATATTATACCAAATAATATCAATAATATTTATCTGGCATCTATCATGTATATGACACTACATAAATCATTTAATGTATATTACCTCATTTAATCAAAAAAACATTCCCATGAAATAAATCGTGCTATGATACAATTAGCATTTTCTATGTTCTTTTCAATTGTCTAGAACTCAACCACTGCAACTATATTTTCATTCTGTGGTTTAGTCTATTATAGGTTGCTGAGTGATGGTGGGTTTTGAACTTTAAGAATCTGTAAGAATTCATGCCACTTATTGTTGCTTGTTAAGTAGTCTTTATGGTGGAAAACACATAAAACTTTTATTTTAAGCTACTTTTTATGACTATTTAAATGCATACAGAGTCTGTTTCTCATAAATTGGATTTGGGGGATCGTTTATCCTTTGTTATTTTTATTTCTATTCTCTAGAGGCATTGAGTTGTATAAACAGTATGGAAAATGTTCATCTTCCCACCACTTTATTTGGTTGCAGGATGACCCATTCTCTGCTCTGGACATTCACTTGAGTGATCATTTAATGCAGGAAGGGATTTTGAAATTTCTCCAAGATGACAAAAGGACGCTTGTTCTTGTGACTCACAAGTTACAGTATCTGACACATGCTGACTGGGTGAGAGAATTGCTATATTCTTATGACAATCATATAATATTAGGAGACGCTTTCTGTAAAGAAAGGTAATTCATTTGGTTGCCTAATACCTTTGTCACATATCTGTTAATATGGCTTTCCTTAGATCATAGCCATGAAGGATGGAAGTGTCTTAAGAGAAGGGACTTTGAAAGACATTCAAACCAAAGATGTTGAGCTGTATGAACACTGGAAAACACTTATGAATCGGCAAGATCAAGAATTAGAAAAGGTGAATAATCAACTCAGACAAGGTAGAAATGTACTGTGTAATTCCTAAGAATGCTTTTTAAGAAGTATCACATTTAGTACTTGATAATATAATACATCTCACTTCACTCCCAAGGTAATTGTATATTTTGCATATCATTACTGGAAAGACTACTGTACTTTGAACCTATAAAATTCTAATACTGTTTTTAGGTGAAGTGCTAAGAGAGTTTTGGAAGATTTTCATTTAAATTCATATCGTATTGCAACCATATGTGTATGGAAAACTTAGACACATTGTTTGCTGAAGTGTGGGCATTTCTTCATTTTGTCTTATTTTTCTTCATTTATATCTTCTTTTTTTTTAAAATCTGTAACATGAAAACATTTTCACTCGCTACCTACCAACTAAGGTTATAGCTAAGACAAACACCAAGTAGCTGTGAAGGAAGGAAAAGCTGTGAGCTGTTGATGAACAGAGCTAGGGAGGGGGTGATGGAAGGTGGTCAGAAGAAGAAAAATAGATTTTTACGTTTATGTAGTTTTGTAGAACCCATAAGACCTTTTTCATACATTCTTACAAATCCCTGTGAAATAAGTGCAGAAAATATTATTTCGCTTTTATAGTTGAGAAAAGTAAGGCTCAGAGAAGTTAGGTAACCTGAATAAGGTTGTACAATAGGTATAATATAATGAGTGGTACCAATAGGATTTAAACAGGTTCATTTCTAATGTAGCCATATTTTAATGCTATAGCATTAAATGATGTGATAACAGATGTGGAACACAGGTTGAATACAACTTGTAATTGAGTGTAAAAACTGTAAATTAAATTTGCAAATTTTTGAAATATTTTGCTTTTGAGTTTGGACTAGGACATGCCCAGAATTTGATATCCCTAGATAGAATTGATAATTTAATAATGTGAAATATTTGTACCAACAAGTTTCTTCAAAATATCAGGAGACTAAAATGTACTATTTTAGAAGGGAAGAACCTATGTTTCTATAGAGAAAGATAAAAAAGAAAAACCCTGATATTTCCCTTTCTCCTGTGAGTTTACTGATGATCTCAAAACAAATGACATAAAGCAAAGGTATATGTAGAAATATAGGCATAGACTAGGACAAATCATAGAACTACTAACATTAGAATATTAAAAAAAAATTACAAGATACAACCCACAAACGTCTGCTTAGGAACTGTGCTATGAGAAACTTAATTATAAACATACTGGGGATGGCTCCAAATGACATGTTTTTCAGTGATCTAAGTGCCAGGGACAAAAGAAAATGATGTAAGCTTAAGGAGTGGGACAATTTATGGTAAGAATCTTTGGTAAGAAGATCAGGAAAAAAATAAGAGTTGTTGGCTTGATATTATAGTAATATCGTTAAACAGGCCAAGAAGCAAGTTCACAATGTTGCATTTAGAAATAAAATGATCACTTGAGATAGCAGGACTCTATAATTAAAGACAGATAACTGGGGTGCAAATCAACTGAGGGAGATGGGGAGCAAGCTAGGGTCTGGTCGGGTAAATCCATTTTTGTAAGGTGGGATGGTGGCCAGGAGAAACCAGGAGTCTGCCTCGGGTCCCCATCAGGGGTGGGGGGAAGTTTGCCCCTTAATGGAAGACATAAATTCATCAGGAGTCATCAAGAATCCCATCACGGAGATGAAGACCACTGAAAGACATTGGAATAATTTTTGCAGAAACAACTTTGTTTAGTCTGTTATATGCAAGGACAGTGTGTTTACCTAGAAGCCAATGTCAATTTTGCCACCTGGGAGACTTTTGGCAACATCTGAAATTGGGGTAGGAAGATGGTACTAGGACCCAGCAGGTAGGAGACAGGGGTGCTGCTTAGCATTCTGCAGGGGACGGGGCAGCCACAACAGAGATTCATGCAGCCATAATGACAATGGTGCCAGAGGTGAGAAAGCCTGGCCTGGATGCAGAATAAATGAAGCAGAAGAGAGGGAAAAGGAAATCAAAGGTCACATGGAACCTTCTGCCACAGGGTTTGAGGAAGAACTTTCAGGTTAGGGGTTAAGGGGCAGCAAATGAGATAGGACTGAATTTGTTCAAAAGCCAGTTATGAGAACTAGAAAGAAGGAGATAATGATGTTAGCTAATTTTAACTGTTACTAAAAGCTGTAGAATGGATAATATCAACCTCTGGCTATAATGTTATTAGGCAAAATACAACTAATATCATTTGATGTTCCCCACTCCTCTGCCTGTGGCCTCACCTTGGTTTGGCCCAGTAAATATTTATTAGAGAAATGAAACTAAATTCTTATTTACTTAACCCAAACATCAACACAATTCAAAATGTTTAACCTGTAATGGGCTTCATAGGAGCATTTTACTCCTAAGAAAAATTTGCTTTAAATTTTTTTGTGGTACTTTATTTTAAGTCTCCAAAATAAATCTTATGGTTAGCTATGAGGAGCTAAACCAGAAGCAAATCTACTTAGCATGGCTTTTCGTTTCGTATTTTATGTAGTCTTTTTGACAAAAGTTTTCCTATCAGGAAGCAAAGTCAGATACTAACATGAAAATGTCTTATACAAATGCTACCTAGGAGTGACATTTTGGTTGTTAGTCTTTTAAACCTGAATTTGGAAATGACAGAGCCTCGTAGAATAGTGAGTCCTTTAAATCACATGTTATATAAGTAGGGGAAATGCCCAGGTTACTTCTGATACCCAAAAGTTTATTGGCTTATTGGGGATAACGAACTATGGTTTATGTCGTTGTTTTTGCTTTTTGTTATGCTGTCCTATACAGAGAGCCTGCAATTTACCATAGATCCCCAAAGTCTGTGAGGGAGCCGACTGGAGCTCAGTTGTGCATTTCCCTCCAGACCAGAGTGATTCGTTTGTAAGACAAGCATGAAGCACCTGATTTAACTCCCCGTGTAACTGAGCTGTTGCTGCTAACCCAGTCCTCAGGGCTGGGAGAGAGGATTGAGGTGTTGGAAGTCAGGGTAGGGAGAAAGTAAAACTCTTCCTTTTTTGAACACAGGACAAGCCCCAACCAACTCCTAAAAAACTGTGATTTGTTTTGGTATCTTTCTCTTCTCTGTCTACACATTTCTTCCTCCTAGGCTTTATCCCAAAGCTCGGGGCACCTAAGGACCTTCACTGGATCTTTGTTTCAGAATTACCTGCCTTCATTCATATTCTGTCAAAGTCTTTGTGTCCCTCAGTGAGATACGAAGGAAATTCATCATAATAGTGGACAGCTGTTAGTTTTACTAACCCAGAACTAAATTTATTTTTAAAGGAAGATAATTAGATAAAGGAATCCTTGGAAAAATCACAAGGCTTAGAATTAATGTAAAAATAAAATGAGTAGCCATGGTGGAAAGATGCTTCAGGGTTAAGGGTGGGTTCCATCACACTGTCACTGCCTTTCCTGTTTTTCCACTGCCCTACACCTCTGAACACAAACATTTCCTACAAACATGAGCCATTCCCTGACTGCTTTTGTGATAGGATTGCTAGGTCTGCAGAGTGAGAAGAGAGCCCTTGAGATTGGAATAAAACCAGCGGTGTGGGTGGGTAAGGGTAAGTCAAACCTTTCTTCCCACTGGAACTCCTTGGATGATTGCATGGTGTTCACTGTAGGATATGGAAGCTGACCAAACAACCTTAGAGAGGAAAACTCTCCGAAGAGCCATGTATTCCAGAGAGGCCAAAGCTCAAATGGAAGATGAAGACGAAGGTAGACCTTTTCTTGAATCATTCAAATGGGGTAACAGAATATGAAAATTTTCCCTTGTCAGTTGATGTGTGAATGTCTTAGTGAGACATAGTAAGTCACCTTGCAGGGGGGAAATGCTAAATCAGTGCTTAATACTGAAAATGAAAATAATAAGAGGCCAGGAAATGTGTAAGGCATATACTGATGAGCAGGCAGTAAGAAGGACTCCTCAGAGTGTGTCTCAGTACATTTGTACCATATGTGACAAAGAACTGAAATAAAAAATTTGGGTCTGTAAATGCATCTGACCTTTACATAAAATCTTTGAAAGGCCTTGTGTAATGATCAAATCATGATGGTAATAAAATATCAGTCCTTCAGAGATAAACAAGAAATGGGAAATATGGGATTGTGTTTTGATTCATTCAGTAGTCCTTGTGAGGATTTCCTGACAGTATAGCAATACAGGATTAGAACACTAGGTACTATTTATCCATTGCCAGAGTTTAATATGGTAACCAGGAAAAAAGACAATCAAAATTTGAAAAAAATGAGATAAAAAATTACATTGCCTTCACCTTTGTTGTCAAGAGCTTGTAAGAAACACTGTCACTTCATCCCATAGAGTAAATGCATTATATATACTTCAATTCCTATGTAGTCTTTATTTAAGTTCTAGTTCTAGTTCTAGACTAGTTCTATGAGCCAGCTTACAAATGGAGAAAAATATGATTTGACGCTCCCTGATCTGAGACTTATCAAACATTAAAATTGGCCACCTTTCAGATAATAACTACTCAGTGTTACAAAGATTGATCATAGACTAACTGAATGAATGAATAAATGAATGAATAGTAAATTTTGCATTTCAGTCTCTAAGACTAAAAATGGATTTTAAAGAATTTTTGGTTCTGTAAGTTATCTCCAGAATTCTAAATTATTTTTAATACCCTCTAAAATGGAGTTGTACCCAATTAATTCTGTCCAGTGTTTGTGTGGCCAGTGTATCACTGGAGAGGCTGATTTTGCCCTGGGTTTCCATTCTCTCAGGTATAAAATGATACTTTCTCTACAGAGACAATGCATGTTAAAGAGTTCATTACAGTACATACTATCTACTTCACTACCGCTCCAGGTCCTGTCACTACATCTGTGCAAGCTACCAGGAGGGGACGATGGGAAAGAACAAGGACCTACTTCTCTTGCACTTGAGGCTGTCACATATTGTTTCCATTTACTATTAGCCACTTCATTACCTGAACAGATTAGGAACTGGGAAAGTGAGTGCAGAAATATTCTCTTTAGCGGTGCTGCCTTGGTAACCCGATACAGAAACAGAGAATGGCAACTGGGGAGACAGCTCACAGTCTTCAAGGGTCCACCTTTTAGGTTATGCACCTTTTTATTCCTGTCCTCACACAGAGAGAGCAACCTCCTACTAAAGGAGGAGTCACCCAAGACCTAGTCCTTTCATGCAGCTGAAACATCAGGATCCTTGGAGATGCTCAGCCTCCCATGCTATCATATTTGCATCTCTCTTTTCTGATAACCTGTGGAGAAAAGATAAGTTATCTGTCTTTCCATTCCTGGTCCCTAGAGGAGGGTGTTCTACATGAGCTAAGTATAATGGAAAAGGAAAGGATGGAAAAGGAAAGGATAGGAAACGTACCGTAGTCACTGGGCTGCACAACTGAGTAAGCTGTGTAAAGATTCACTGCCCGAGCTGTGGAGGACATTCTTAGGATCACACATCTTGGAAGTGACAGGTGGCCTACACACTTGAGGACTCTTTGCCCATTGTCTGCTGTGGACCCTGACTTTGCCTTCTGGAAAGTTCCTCTTTTCCTGCTGCCCCCTGACTACATCTAAAATGGGCCATAGACAGCATAGTTTAATATTTTGAGGTCTATGCCCAAATTCCAGAGACTATTTTCTCCTTCAGATATTTATAGGTCAAAAAATAGTAGATGTTTGAATCCCAGGTACATGGTTTTATTAAAAAATTCCTTCAATAATTTAATAAATATGTTTCTACTCTATACTCCCAGTTAGCTTGATCTTGGACTCAGAAAATGGTATCATCCAGACACAGATTTTATGTTTGTTTAATCATTCATTCAGTCATTCATTCTTTAGCTATTTAAAAAAACCTACAAGATTTTCCCTGCTAACAGCATTCAAACTAAATATTTGAAGGTGGTTTTATGTACTTTTTTGTGTGACAATAAAAATTATATCTCCTCATTCCCATCTGAAACTTAAACAGATGTTTGTTTGTTTTTTTGTTTGTTTTTGGTGTGTATGCATGTGTGTGTGTGTGTGTGTGTGTGTCTGTGTGTAGAGGAAGAAGAAGAGGAAGACGAAGATGATAACATGTCGACCGTAATGAGACTCAGGACTAAAATGCCGTGGAAAACCTGTTGGTGGTACCTCACATCTGGAGGATTCTTCTTACTCTTCCTGATGATTTTCTCTAAGCTTCTGAAGCATTCAGTTATTGTAGCTATAGATTATTGGCTGGCTACATGGACATCTGAGTACAGTATAAATAATACTGGAAAAACTGACCAGGTACTGTGGGTTCAATTGTGCTTTTAAATCATCAAGGAATTATTGAGATCAACAGTGTCACCATCATATTTATTTAGGTACTAAAAGCCCAAATGTCCAGGGATGATGATTCAATGAGTTAGCAATAAGCAGAGGACTTGAAATAGCATAAACTATCAGTTGCATAGAAAATGATGTCTGTCATTATTACTTGTATTTTTAAAGTTTATCATAGGAAACGTTTGAAGATGCTGTTATAAATTTGGATTCAAGAGAGTTTTATACACATGATTTTTAATGTATACTCCACACATGCATACAGGACATTTTGGTTGTTGTTCTGATAGTATTTGATTTTTAATGTCCTTTTATGAGTATATCAGCTGGTCCTTCTGTGATTAGGGATGTAAAAATTCTAAAAGGTAGAAATCCAAGAATTTGTCCAAACTTTAAAATAAGCTTTATCCCTTCATCTTTCATCTCCTGGGCAGGAATCTTGCAGTGGTTGGCCTTTGGAATCATAGGGAGATTCTGCCCTGGGTCTCCAAAGCCAGCTTACCTCCAACTGTCTAAATGTATGCAAGATAAGCAAATCAACAATCTTGTCTTACCAGGATGTTTGGTTTTCTAATAAAAACAAACAACTCCATTGTTAATGACCTGCAAACCTTTCCTGTTGCTTGCTGTGTAGACCTTCTATGTGGCTGGATTCAGCATCCTTTGCGGAGCAGGTATTTTCCTTTGTCTTGTCACATCTCTCACTGTGGAGTGGATGGGTCTCACGGCTGCCAAAAATCTCCACCACAATCTTCTCAACAAGATCATTCTTGGCCCAATAAGGTAAGAACAGTAGTTGGTTCTTTCTCCCACACACAGAATTATAAAAACGTATTTTAAAATCTAACTAAAATGTGACAGTATAAAATGTTTCTTCAGTCCTCGAGCACATGAATAGAGAAGACTTCTTGGTTTCATGACTCTAGATGTCTCTTAGCAGCGCTCAGATTGCAGAAGGTTTAGGATTATCATGCACTTCAATCTGTTCCTTGCTTAGGTTCTTCGACACCACACCCCTAGGATTAATCCTCAATCGCTTTTCAGCTGATACTAATATCATTGACCAGGTGAGTACCAGAGTTACTTCCAAACTCAAAAATACATTTTTCAGTGTAAGCTAAGCAGCATTTTAAGAGAAAGCATGATTATTCTGAACAGAATGGCCAAAGTTTAAAATGAGGCATATTTACATTCATATGAAAACATGCAAATGATTTCTACAATAAAATCGTAAAACCTTAGTTCAAGTGAATTTGTGTGTGTAGAAAAGGATACTAACACAACCACACAAACCAACAAACACAAACCAACAAAGCAGAAACCAGCATTGAGTTTTTTATTATGGAGGAATAATTTTCATCAATGGTGCCCATACATTCACAATGTCAAGTTCTTAAGGGTCTCATATTCATACAGGTTATTTTCCAGAAGGGGGGAGACTCCAGGCTGTCTCAAATGTTCTTTAATTTTAATAGATTGGCTTTGAAACCTTATGTGATATTTTAGGGAGTATCCTAAGAATGCCCAACTTAACAGTTTAGTCTAAGATATTTACTTCTCTAGAAGTGTGTCCTGAAACTAAACATTAAACTATTTTTTTAAAAAAAATGAATCACTTGAAGAGCAGGATCCATAGGATGATTGAGAAAAGGATCAATCAAATCTAACCTTTAGCCAAGCCTACTGGCACACACCTGTAATCCCAACACAGCACTCGGGAGGCTGAGGCAGGAGGTCATTGCAAGTTTGAGACCAGTCTGGGCAACTGCAAAGCGAGACCCTGTCTCAAAAAAAATTCTAATTCTTGCCTTTTGTGACACTCCAGAGCAAAATTTGGAACACACAAATGACTCCTGATTTAGACAGACTGCTCCATGTACAGCTAACTAAAAAGTGTGCTGAAAATTTTTGATGTTTTCATGGCACTGGTGTTTGGTCGTGCTGCACCTAAAACACATCATACAGAATACTTGTTAGAAACAGAGAGAAAGTGATACGGTTGTTTCTGAGAAAATTCAAAACAATTAGTAAGCTAAACAACTAGAAAATTCAACAGAATATTTGGGTAAGATGTATTATATGAAAATTGGTAACTGCTTGTACACTGATTTAAAAACTTACCAAAAATACATTTAATTTATATTAAAAACAAAAGCTATAAAAACAGAAATAACCTAATGTGAAGAAAGATGCCCAATACCAGAAGTCATAAAAATTCTCTCTATATATACATTAAGAATTTTACATCCAAATAATTTAAAAAATACCATTAAATACTAATAAAATTATATTACTATATAATATTATAAAATTATAATACTCAAGTAATCCAATTAAACCATTCAAAGGCTATAAAACAAACAATTACAGAAAAATAATGTAAACGTTTTACAGTAGAGGGATTGCTAAATAAAATATTTTAAATGTTATGCAGCCATTAAAAAAAGATACATACGCACACCCAAGGGAAGATTTACAGTTGATATTATTCAATAAAGGAAAGTAAGCAATAGAGAGCTAAGATGTTTTATTTTAATTCATTTTTTATTAGTACGTATTTGTGATACATAATTAAGACATTCATTATGGGGAGTTGGTGCACTACTTAGCACATCTTAACCCCTTCCGCTTCCCTTCCACGTCCTCTCTCTTCCCCATCCCTAGATTCCCCTTCTCTGAAAAAGGTCTGCCGACCTGTTCCTTATCATCTGTCTTTTGTTTTGCCCTTCTTTAAATTTTAAAGTGAAAAGAATAAACATAATGAAACAGAATTTCAAAACAGAACAGGGGATTAACAATGGATGGTATGTTGCATATTGTTGTCTTCAAAGTAATTGTTCAGACCAGCAGACATATGCATAAAAAATGATCAGTAAAAGCACAAACCATTTGTTCGTTGGGCTAACAGAGATTAGTAGTATAATTATCTGATCCTTTTCTCAATCATCCTATGGGTTCTGTTCTTCTTTGTTTCTTCCTTCTTTGTTTCTTCTTTAGTTTTTTCTTTCTTTTTTCTTTATTTCTTTCTCTTTCTTCCTTTTCTCTTCTTTCTTCTTTCTTTCTTTCTTTCTTTCTTTCTTTCTTTCTTTCTTTCTTTCTTTCTTTCTCTTTTTCTTGCTTTCTTCCTCTCCTTTCCCCCATCCCAGTAGTTCCTTCCCTTTTTAGCCATATCCTCCCCTTTCACTTTCACATTATCTGTTGTACATTTTGGATTCCACTAACTCCTTTTTTGTACTAGAGAGACAACATTTGAGTTGATAGCTAAGATTTATAGTATAACGCCATTTATGTAATGCCAAGAAAAATAGGTATGTAAATAATTCATGGCATGCAGATGGATAAATAGATGTACTACACTGTAGGAAGTGAGTGAAGAATTGCTTATGATGAATATTTTTCTATACTGCTTTTGTGGCCAATGTTATATTTGAACTAAAATCTATTTTATTTCAAAAATACCTCTTGATAGCATATCCCTCCGACTCTGGAATCTCTGACTCGCTCCACGCTGCTCTGCCTGTCTGCCATCGGAATGATCTCCTACGCTACTCCTGTGTTCTTGGTTGCTCTTGTGCCCCTTGGCGTTGCTTTTTATTTCATCCAGAAATACTTCCGAGTTGCCTCTAAGTAAGTCAAAGAGTGGTCTCATATCCTCAAAAACTTATATACTTGATTTACTGTCAACTATTTTTGCAGTACTGTTCTTTTTTCAAGATAAGGTGTGGAACTTAGAAATGTAACCCATGCTTGAACCTATACTTGTACTATAATTCAATTGTTTCTGCAGGTGATTATCTGGGCCTTACATGGCTTTCAACATATACTAGTGTATGGTGTGATCTATTGGGTTCTGAGTCCATAAATTATGCCAGACTTTCCATTTCTTGGTTCTTCTCCTGAACATGACATTGACATAACACAAAATCACACAGTCCCCAAAATAGGTGATTTGAGTGACGTGACTATTCCTAGTGAGAAGAAAGACTAAAAAATTAAATCCTTCGGATACATGGAATGAATAATTAGAGGAAAAAAAATTAAAGGTTAAATCAGCGATTACCAGAAAAGCAGATAAAGGATATCTGAGAGGCCCTAATTTTTAAAGCCTGGAAAACTTCAGACTGGATCATTTGATATGCATTTAGGCATCCAGCCCAATAAATAAAGGGTAGCTCTACATTTTAGATCTTCCCATCAATTATAGGATTTATGATTTGATGAGAGATTGAGTAGCTAATGAAATATAGTATCCAGTGTTTTAAAATTTCCAGTGTAACTTTGAAGCTTTGCCTTAAATAGTACAGTGAATTTTGTTGTTGTAGGAGTCACTTTATCTCAACACATGCTAAGTACTTTTGTGTTGCAAATAGCTTAACCCACTTGGTAGAAATGAGGAGAGTGTCAGGACAAAAACATATTCTCAAAGAAAATGTCTATTGGTGAAATAAAATATACAGATAATATGTGGCTTAAGTGCTAAAACAAAAGACAGATGCCAAGTTCATTGGGGAAATGGAAGATATTTAATATGACTTGCATGTAGGGAGGAGGAAGGAAAATGGCGGCAGGTGAGAAGGACATGGAAGGCTATGGTTGGAAACCTGTGCATAGATATAACATTTCATTTCATAACTTAATAGCACTGTTTCTGCCTCAGAGTTATGAATCAGCAGCCTCAAGCCTCAGGAATCCATCTGAAATCGAGAATGTTTATCATCCCCAGCCTCATGTTCTTCTCCCACAAATTCAGACCAAAGAGAAAGGCGAGCAATCAAGCTCACACTTTCATTGCCTTTGATGCTTTCATTGATGCTGTCTGCCTAGGAGCCAAGAAGTTCATGGCTGCTGGCTGTTTTTGAAAGTATCCTTGCCTTCTCACCACTAATAGCAAACAATCTTGTCTAAATTCAACCGCATACTCCTTTGGGCTTATTTTTGCCATTAAGTAATACATATTGAGTACAAAAGTTAGAGAAATATTCCAAGTCTGTTACAAATTTAAATGATGAATTCTTTTCATAAGTAATGAGGATCCTCTGTTTGCATGGAAGGTGCAGTAACAAGGACATGATCATTTGTGAACAAGTAACACTGATAGTGAATCAAACAACCATACTCATTCAGTGGAGGAAGAGGGAAGGAAAGAGAGGGGAAAGGAGAGTACAAAGGATTAAGATTCAGTATTTACATGCATCACCTCCCTACCATGGATGTGTTTATCTATCTCAAACATGTACTAATAAAAAAAGAAAATGAAGTCTTCGAAAGATAGCAAAAATTACCAAAAACTCCAAACTGAACCAGATCTGGTGCTAATAGGCCCATAATCATGTAACTCTGGGAGACTGAGGCAGGAGGATCATAACTTCCTGCCTAGCCCGGACAACTTGGTGAGACCTTATCTCAAGTTAAAAGGTTAAAAAAAAAAAAGATCTGGGATATAGCTCAGTGCAAAAGCCATAGATTCAATTCCAGTCCTGAATAATGAAGAACAACAACAATAACAACAGCAGCAGCAACAGAAAGAAAACTCCAGACCAAAAAGTCTTTGCCTTTTTTGTGGGCCAAGAATTAATTGTTGATTGCTGAAGATTATGGACCGGTGTTTATTAGTTAAGCCGACTCTTGTAGGTGAACATTGACATTGCTTCTCTAATTGCTCAACCCTAAAGACCTAGCAAAAAGCAGAAAAATAATAGAGAAGGAAAAAAGGAAACATCTGGAAACAAATGGTCCCACTCTTATTTTCTAGAACTGCTAGCTTGTAAGATCTAAAGAAAATTTATCATGGCTATGCATCATTATGAAAAGGATCAGATTCAGGCATTTCTGTTCCTAGAACACTTTATACATATATACACGTGTATGTATGGTCTGTGTATGCACACAAACACATATACACAGGTATGCATGCATATCCGTATAGTTCTTCAGAGTAACTATGAATGAAAGTTCCTTGGAGGAAGGGGTTTAACTTATTGTATCCAAAGCCAAACCCACTGTCTTTTCTCTCCAACTATCTTCCTCTGTAAAGGAAGATACACACCCCACCCTGGTAAACGGCACTATGCGTTTCCCTATGTGGTACTGAGGATTAAACCTAAGACCTCACATGTACTAGGCAAGTGCTGCCACTGAGCTCCACCCCAGCTCAACATTTCAGTTTTTGAAAGTCTGCTAACCTAGAAGCAACCAAGCCATATTCGACTCCCCTTTTATTTACTCTTCCATAACTAATTGATCTCTGAAGCTTATAAGGCTGCTTGTAGTAGCCTGTCTCAAAATCCACACTCTTCCCTTATTTTAAATGTGATCAGAATTAAACTAATTCAGAACTTTAAACACCTCCTTTGTAGGCTATTATAACTTTTCTCTACTCAACCATTCTCTCTCATCCTATGTGCTGTCCCCCAGGTTATGTTGAGGAAGCCCAGCTTGGATTTTCCAGCCCTTTAAGAATATCTTACAGGCCAGTCCCGTGCTTACAAAGACACATCTTTTGTGAAACCACTTGCTCCCACAGGATTCTGGGCCACTGCCAGGATTGAACCTGCCAAGCTCTTCAAAGTGCTGTGTTTTCCCCCTTCTTGTTCCTTTAGCTAGAATTCACTTCTGGTCTATTTCTTTGAAGCCTCATCATGCTTAACGTTTCACCTAAATTTTACCTGCCCAAAGAAAATGCTATAAATTTCCTACTGTGAATTAATTCTCAGTCCCTGGGTCCATATAGCAATTTATGTTAGCTGCTACGCAAGTCTGAGAGTTCTGTACAACACTTTAGGTTTAGCCTTTGGCTGTGTTCATTATCTGTCTTTTTCTTTCTCTTTAGAATGAAAGTTGTTGAAGTTTTTGTAAATGTAGTATAGGAGAAAGTAATTACAATAACCAATGCAAATGCAATGCCAAAAGTAACCTTGGTTTAGAATGAATGTGGTGGTCTCTGAGCGTAGATGTATGTGCAGCCTGTTTTTGTCCTTCTCTCTGTCCTAGGGACCTCCAGGAACTTGATGATAGTACCCAGCTCCCCCTGCTTTGCCATTTCTCAGAAACAGCTGAAGGACTCACCACTATCCGGGCCTTCAGGTAGGGAACATGTTTTCCCTTTGCTGGTTAAGCTATTATGTTATCGACAAATGCTTATCAACAAATGTCAGTGAATCGCTACCAGTATTTGGGTGTGCACCATGTGCGTGATGGTGAATCAAAGCAAGACAAAGAAAAAAGGAGTATAAATGATCAGAATTGGAGTTCAGTGGTTGGAATTTTAATAAGAATAAAGAAAGCATGGAGCAACATATTGGAAAGATAACTTGGACAAGGTTTTTGAATTCTCTGGCCTCTGTTTCCTCATTTATGAAATGAAGAAATCAATCTTGCTTCAATCCAATAATCCAGTAATTATTTGATTATTTAGGCAGTGCATGTAAAGCATTAACCTCAATGGCTATTGAAGAAACGTCCAATAAACAGAGCTAATCCCAATGTATAAATAAAAGTGGTCATGATAACTCTAACAGTGTTTGTGGACAAAGTAATAATCTAAGCTTCTGGTGAAGGATGTTTACTTATTTCTAAAAAAAAAAATAAAACCAAGCTGCATTGTCTCATTCGAGTCAGACCAGAGAAGTGTAATTATTCAATATTTCATCTGGTCTGGAAAATCAGCATTTTAAAGTACCACATCTTTCTACAACCCTAATGGGAAATTATATTGATTTCAATGGGAGATTTTTCTCTAAATTTAAACTTTTATTTTTTACAAAACAAAACAGAAAAAAAAGGGTAGCAACAATGCAGAATTCCAAAGGAAAAAAGAAAAGAACAAAAAAACCCACTAAGAAATCACTACTTGATAAGTTGCACACTGTCATCTTGGAAATAGTTGTTCATGTTACAAAATTCAAGCATATAAAGTACACATTCAAACAGTGAGACTGTTAACAGTTCTGCTCAACAATCTAACAAAACAGTAATATGGTCATCTATCTTACACACTTAAACATACACGCAGTTACATCCTTTAGAGCACTTTCTTTTCCTCTGTTTTTTACAGTAGCAATCATGCATTTTGGGTTTTATTACTCCTACGGTTCTTAGTACTTTTTACTAGAGACACAATGTGATATTTATACATGTGATTCTTATTTATTTCACTAATGAGGATGGCCTCAAGTTGACTCCATTTCCCTTTGAAGGCCTCAAGATCATCCTTCTTCATAGCTGAGTAATATTCCATTGTATAAAAATGCCACATCTTTTTCATCCACTCTGTGGTTGATGGGCATCTTGGTTGTTTCCAAGATTTAGCTATTACAAATTGTGCTGCTATGAACATGGGTGCACGTATATCACTGTGATATGAACTTTTCAGTTTTTCTGGGAAAATACCCAGGAGGGGAATAGCTGGGTTGAATGGAGCTTCCAATCCTAGTCTTCTGAGAATTGGGAGATTTTTTTCTAACCTAAGACATTTCTTTTAAAATGTAGAATTGGTCATGGAGTAGAATATATACTACAATTATCCACAATATTATGTATCAAGGAATTTCTACATAAGTCTTGTAAATTTCATCATGCAGTGTTCATAGTTTCTCAGTGTTGTATTTTTCCATTACAGTGTGCAGCACCTTTCTTGATAATGTAACAGCAATTTATTGATATTGAATATAGATTATTAACCTAAGATTGATACTCTATTAGTTGTCAGCAAAAATCATTGGTAAATATACCATAGTAAAGTTTATTTTTTGACAAACCAGTTCTTTCAAGTTAATTTATTTATGTAATATTTATTTGAATATTAAACATATGCCAAGTAAAATTATTTTATGTGGAAATGGAGAATCCAGTATTGTCAGAACACAAAAGGGCAGAAGAAATGGATATCACAATGAAAACATAAACTGACGTCCCTAACGAGTACTAAGTAGGTACTGCTAAGGATCTTGGACTTTATTCTTTCCATGTTGGGGAGTCATTCTCTTGGTCACTGTCTCATCACTGGGACACAATACCCAACATGCAACTTAAAGGAGGAGAGAATTTTTATTTGTGAAGGATCCAGTCCATGTTCAGCTGTCTTGAAGGCATGAAGGACATGGTGGGAGGGTCTGAGAGGGGAGAGCTGCACACACAATGGATAGAGCGATGGGAGGACCCGCGAGGGAGACATAAACTTCCAGGTTGCTCCCGAGTGACCATCCTCTTCTGTCCAGCCCCCATGTCCTAACAGAGCACAGTCAGCTCTGAAGTGTCCAGGGAACGCATCCATAGATGAGCATAGCAACCCTAGGATCTAATCACCTTCCCAAAACCCAATCTTTCAATGTAAGAGTCTTTTCAGAGACATTCTAGATATAAACCATAACACTTACTAAAGGATTTTTAACATAAAAATGACAGGGGGGGTGCTTATTGCAGTAACCCTGATTTACTACGAAGAATAAAACAGGAAAGGTTAGGGCCAAAGGCAGAAAGATGCCGGGAAGATTTGCAGGTAGTCCAGTGAGAGATGGCAGAGCTGCCTAAAGCAGGTACTCAGAGTTTGGAGGGAAAGTGCCAATTTTAGAAATAATCTGCTAAGTGGAGCCAGTGATATTTAGGGATCAATCAAATGCAACAGAAATTGAAGATGCTGCTGCCTGGATTTGCATGAGTAAGCACAGTTTTCCAAGTTGTCCAGTTGAAGGTGATGTGAAGGATTGTGGGCGGAGAGGATGAATTCGGTTATGAGCCTGTAGGTGCAGCTGCTAGTCTGACACAGAGCTGGAGATGTTTGTGGTCAGTGGCACATACAAGTCTGGTGTTAAAAACAAAGGCTAGTGTACAGGCGATGTGTCAAGGCAAAAGATATCAGGTTTGAGCATCATCCTCTTCCCAGATATTATTTAAGGTTTTGGCTATGAATTGGATTATCAAAGGAGTATGTGCTAAGAAAACTTGATTAAAATCTTCAGACCACCAGCATACAAGGAACAGTGGACAGAAAAAATCCTATGGAAAACACAATCTTCTGCCGGGAATTTAGCTCAGTGGCATAAGCACCTGCCTTGCAAGCCTGCAGTCATGAGTTTGATCCCCGGTACTAATATTCTTCCAAATTGATCATTTATACAAGGCTGACCCTCAAGTTGCTGCTTCAGACAAGCTTTATGACAAGCTTTATCCCTTCCACCCTCTACAGTTTTTGTTGGAATATCAGCCCGTAGTTATCATCTGCTGGGAAAAGCTTTCCCTGGAATCAGAATGTACATTACCTGCCTTCTCAAGGTCTCTGTGCTAAATCCTAAACTTACCACACTGTACCAAATGCATCTGTTTCTACAAGCGTTGTTCTACAAGATTGGGAGCGCCTTCAGAATCAGTAATATTTCTTTTAGCTTCATTTTCAGACTGTTACTGCGAGAGTCAACACATCGTAGATGCTCAAATGTTATATGAATGAGTCGAAGAGCTCTGTTGCTTTCCTTTGATATCTTTATGACTCTTTGCCTCAACTTCTCCTCAAACCTCATCACTTGAACTTCACTTTCTGGTCAACTTCTTCAGGAAGGGAATGGGTTGATCATGTCCCTTGTTATGGCTTCAGTTTTCTAACTGCTAGTCTTTCTGCATTCATCTTAATTCTGGCCAACCCCCACACGGGCCATGGAGCATTCAAATCCAAACTAACATGTTCTGTGCCAAAGAAGGGTCTAACCCTTGGCAACTGATCTCATGCTGTGCAGGCTGAACCCTGCAAAGACCAACTGTCCTAGAGTGAGAAGTCAACCCTGGTAAAGAGAGGCTTCCTCTCATGTTCCCTATGTATCCAGATGGAAGAGACCACTATCCAAGAAGTTTGCCAATCTAGCAGCCACCAGAGGCACTTAAGTGGTCAGCTGAAATTTTTCTTAGCCCTTCATGCTAATGACACCTAATAAGCAAATATTCACCTATAATAGCTCTACCTAAGTCGAGGGGAAATCTAGAAGGCCTGATTGTTGTACTTATTTTTAATCAGTATGTGCCTGAGGAATGGACCTTAATTCAGACTTGTCTTTTTCCTAAAACTACAATGATGTAATAGGACTAAATATTATCACTTAATGGGGCAGACCACATCATCCTAGCAAGAGGAAGGAATTTAGAACAGTTAACAAAATAAGTCAACTAAATAGTAAGTAGGCAAAGAATCAAGATAGTGATAGTAGTTAGAATTAAATGATGAAATTTTAACAATAAAAAATTGAAAATATATTAGTTGTGTGACTTAGACAAGGACAGTGTCAGTGAAGTTAAAAAAGGTAGTATTTTGAAATTGAAAGGCCAATTAAAGCAGAAAAAAAGAATTAAAGGGAATTAAAAGTGCTCTTTGGATATGGAAACCATAGAGTGCTTTGTAACCTTAACAAAAGCAAAAATGATAAAGTGGAAGATGACTGAAGTCAGAATCCAGAGGGTTGAAAACAAGAGTGGCAAAGGAAAGCTGGTCCTTCAGGAAGCATCACTGGGGTAGGAAGGACCATTAAAGGAAGTTCTGACTATCTTTCTACTTTTAACAAGGTAATTGTTAGAGAAACTGAAGCACAACCAGGATCACCCAGGCAGGCTACTTGGAAGCAAACAGCAGTAACTTTGTTGTAGATCCAGTGGGTGGGGCCAAAGGCAAAAAGACTGGGCCCCAAGTGAAGCAAGGAGGGCATATTTTATAGGAGAGTTTCTGTAGGGGAGGAGGAAGGTTTTGTTGAGAGGGAGATCTTTCTGAGCAAGGTAAAAATTTGAGGGCTTTCCAGGAGAGGGTGTTCGGCGTGGGTATGCGATGTTATCAGTGGTTTGGGGGAATTGAGCAAGGGGTCTTCTGGGGCTCCTTGTACTAGGAACCCAGGGTGCAAGGTGCTTTCCTGTGAATAAGGTGTGAAGCATGGGGAGTTTTTTCTACACGTTTTGGGGGTTTTTGGGTGGTGATCCAGCCTGGGAACCTAACAGTAATGAGCTGGACATTTTACAGGGGAATGTGAAGAAGGAGAGATATAGGAAGGATAAGACAAGTGAGGGTGCATATCTTCATATCCAGCAGACAGGGACACTGCAAGTGCCAAAGTGGAGAGATGGGCTTATCTTGAACAGGATGTGGTCTGGGGATTGTGAAGACAAAGAGGAATGTAAATGGGTTCAGGCAAACCTGGTGGCACAGCAGGAAGTTGCTTGGGTCAGCCTAACAGAGTATTCTTCCCTTGAAGGACCAAGTGAAGTCATCTGACAGTGGTGTGGACAAGAATCAGTAAAAGCATCTTGAAGGAAATGAGGAAGATTTAGAATTGAAGAGCAAACTGACCAATGGTCAAGGTTTAATTTTTACTAGACACACAAGCAGCATTTAGCATTATAATTGCTAATTTTACGCTGGGAAAAAATTATAGGTAGCTGGAAGAAGAACAAAATCATGCTAACCTCCCCGGATTGAATTATTGTTAGAAGAAATAAAGACAATCCAGCTTTTACTTAGAAGTATTCTGCCCATATCTAGACTCAGATTTAGATCTCCTAAAGTTCATTTGAAAAACAGATATTAAGTACCATAAAAACCAGAACAAGTCTTGAAAATGTGAGAATGGTCCAGTTGCCACAGAGAAGATTCTAGAATCTTTATGCTGGGTATTTGTGGGCAAGAATCAAACACGTTGTTATTCATCCATCTGTTCCTTTCCTTCCAGCTCTCCAGGTCCCCAGAGCCCGGAGCTCTTTTGGAAAGTTAGTATTTACTGACTAGGCTGCTTTTCCTCCCCTGGTTTTAGGGTTCGCAGTGTACTCACATGAACAATGAAATCCCTCAAGTATTTACCACGAAAGTATCCCAGTTAAATGAGACTGAGATTTCAGTGACCTTTCTTCTTTTTTTTCTCTCTTTGTCTGACAGAATAAAGGTCTAAGAATGTTCAGAAGATGAGCTGGATGTGGATGAAAAGATACAGACTGAGTGTGTCAAAGTTTCCATTAGGAAAACAGAAGGTTTCTTGCCAACTAGAAACACACAGAAAGAATGTTCATTGCATTTCACCCCTCCCCTCTCAGGGCTGCCTCAGATGTCTGCAGCTCTACTTCCAAACCCTTTCAGAGTGTATCTGAAACAATACAGCACCACTTAGGAGAAAGGAAGAAGAGTCCCAGACAAAACACCGTCAAAGTTAGATGTTTGATATTCATCTCGAGTGAGGCCCACAGGCTTTGCTCCAGCTGGCCTCATCTGGGCTCTTTATCACTACAGTCCGCTGGGGAGAGAAGCTGAACTGTCTCAGTCTCCCTGAACACCCTCAGCTTTCTCATTTCCGTGGGTTCGCTCCTGTGCTTCCTTAGAATGCCGTGTTCTCCTGCGAAATTCAGCTTGTCCCCACGCTCAGACCACCTTTCCTGTCCTTTGAAAAACACGGCTTCACCTCCAGCTCTCTTCGTCTTCCATCCTGTCTCATCATTCAGACCTTCTGAGCAGTGCAGATCATCACCTTCTTTTAGGACTGAGTGGGATGTGGCGCACAGGGATCATTATAATATTTTATACCATGCCCACTGATAATACTGCATTTAGCTCCTTCACAGACAGTGGACTTCTCCAGGAAAGAGGGTGTGACTTGCTCATATGCATCTTGTTCATATGCGTATCCTCAGTCAAGCATAGTAATTCACTTAGAATTGATGTTTGCTAAGTGTTTCTGAATGCATGGATGAAAATCTTTCTGTACCAGTAGGTACAGAAATCATGAACCTTACTTGAATATTTACAGTTCATGTTTACTATCACCATAAATCCTAATCACAGTATGAAATCCCCTGCCTTTTAGCTGTTCACATTTATCCCTGAAAGACTCACCTAGAGGGTAAACATGTCCTTACGATGGCTTAGTCACACACCGGCGTGCTATCATTGAGCACAGGTCCTCCTGCGCATGGCACTTTGGTCAAGGCTACATAACTCAAAGTGAAGTAATTATTTGGCTCTGATTGCTGAATCCTTTGATTATTATAGATCAGATGTTTCTGTCTGATTGAATTATCTGCCTGGCGTAGCATACTGGAATGATCAGACTGATTGGAGAGATATCAAGTATCTGCTTTACAGTGACTTGTATGGATTGCTTCAGTAGGCCAAGTGAATACTCCACCCAGAACTTCGCTCTTTAATGCAAATGGTGGTTTATTAAAAAGTTTTGCAATTTCACTTGAATGTCGGAGCAGTGGGGTGCTCTTATCAGACAGTAACCATTAGCCGGTTGTCACATGAAATTTGGCTCTTCCTTGCGAAAGAACCCATAAGATGGGTTGTACAAGACAAGCCGTGATTACAGTGAGGAAACCACATTTGATTTGGCATTTCCCCAACTTTCAAGCCAGTTACTTTCCAACTTTCCATTGTTTCTGTTATTCAGGGAAAATAATTGCAAAATGAAAAGACTATTTTTGTAATTCAGAATAGATTTTCTTAACCATGTAGCATGGGTTTCTGGGACAGAAACTTATATGTTCAAATAGGCAGTTTCAGTTATAAAAGAGGATATAGATTATGTTGAGTATCAAGAGTGAACTTAAGCTATCAGGGATCTATATCTAAAATGTGTGTATCAGGGATCCCCCTCAGAACCACAAGCCAAGGTCTTTTTGTGAAATGACCATCCTTACAGAAAGCTCAAAACATTGGTGTGTATACATCTTATCAGAGAAGAACGCTTACCATCCAGGAGACTCCCCGTCCTCTTCTTGTACCTCATTTTCCTTCTTTGGTTCCCAGAAACACCAGGCAAACAGAATTTTTGAAGTATATATATTCACCTGTTACAAATGCGTTGTTTCCTATCTTTCTCTTGCCCCAGCATTTCTCACCCAACTCTCAATCATGTCATTTGGAAATGCACAATAAATGGCATTAAAAGAAAGTAGAATATATCTTATTTCCCTAGAACTCATTGTGGTTTTTGTAGGACCCTTGCAACATAGGTCATGCCTTGTTTTCATGGCCACAGTAAGTATGTGGAAATTTATGTAATGGTCTTTAATAAGAATTTGTCATCAGAGAGACTCCTTTCCCTAGTAGGGGTGTGGAAGAGGTGCACACCCTCAGCCTCACCAAGTTCACTAGCACTGCTCAAAGCTCCAGCAGCTGGTCTGTATTTGAAGTAGGTGTCTAGTTACCAATCACTCCATCCCATCACTTTGTCACTTTGTCGAGTAAATTGTGTAGTAGTAAGTGTGGCTGGTTTTTATTATTTCTCCTGTTGTGTGGCTAACATCATATTTTTGTTTTCTGCAGGCATGAAACCAGATTTAAGCAACGTATGCTGGAACTGACAGACACGAACAACATTGCCTACTTATTTCTCTCAGCTGCCAACAGATGGCTAGAGGTCAGGACGGTACGTTCATCTCATGATTTCGAAATGGAAACCAAACAGAGGAGGCGTGATGTAGAGAGTCAGACAGTTGTAAAAATTAGTGTTCCACAGAGGCAGCCTTAGCCTCACATTTTCTGGACTTTAAAATAGCTCAGGTCTGTTTATGTTACAGATGAAATTTGTCATAATGTTTTAACTAATGGTAAGACAAATAGCCCCAAAAGCAAAAATTCATTCTGTGTTCATTATAGTCTCCAGACTCCATAAGTTAATGGATTGGCAAATATTTATATAACTTCCATTTTTTTTAAAAAGCAAATTTGACAAGTGACCAACTATACTCATTTCCTTCACTCAGCTGGGCAGGCGTGGGAGACATGACAATTTTCTATGTTTTAAGCCAGGAGGGCATCATGCTAACACAAAATGTAAAAAACTACGATCAATTGTTCATTGCTTTCTTTAGTCATGGATGATGTAGAGGAACAAGCATAAGCTCTGGTATTACACAGACTTGTTGTAGCAAATTAATTTGAGCTTCTGTTCCTAGCCTTAGAATAGGAATAAAAGTATGTGCTTCAGGGAGTTATTAGCGTTTAAAAATACACAAATGTCCTACTATACCATTGGCAAACGCAATCAACCATGTCTTTCAAAAGGAAGGATGAATGAATAAATGAATTGAAATTCTACCTGTCCTGGTAAGTGATTTGTAAGCTAACCACCTGTAGTGTGAAGGAAGAGAAAAATGTGATTGAAGGTCTAGAAAGGAAGCCATATATTTGGTACCCTGAACTATAAGATTAGTAGTATGAATAAGCTATTCTGATGGTAATAATGAGTTGACTAGAATTTTTTAAATGGTTATGCCAGTTTTGTACTATTGGAAAAACTTTATTCGGACTGATTATGCTTTCTTACCATATGCAGGGTTTCTTTTAAAACTCAACAGCCTGAGGGTAGATGACAAAAGGAGATTAATAGAGTTGAAATGGAAGTGCTCAAGTTAAAATCTGAGTAGTCAGGTGGTAGACGTAGATTGATTTGGAATCTTGGACAACCTGTGAGATTTAGTTACCGTGATTTCTCACTGATTTATAAAGAGGCTCCCATGTATGAGCTGCTATGTAGAAATTATTCAGTGCCATAACACAATTATATTTCACAAGTTTTTAAAAGAAACTTTTTCCATGGAACTCTGAGGATTGGAGTGTGGCAAGGTAGAGTTTCTGAGAGACTGTAAATAATATAAAGTCAAATGAAGTTTACTTAAGCTTTATAACAAAACTAAAACGTTTTTCCTCGACCTTATCCTGACCATAGCTCCTTAATTTAAACTTTCATTTGTTGTTTGTGGCCTTTTAACATTGGTGTTTTTCTCTAAGGGAAAATATCTTTTGTGAATAATAGGATTAGTGATGAGATAATCTAATGAAAGGATGGTCTAGAATCATAAGGGAAAACGGCAGTAGTTATCCCAGCATCTGATTTACGTAAACTTGTAGAACAAGCGTGCTTTTCAGGGGGCAAGTGTGTTTACTTTGGATAGGAGGTGGGTGTCTGACCAGGACTCCCCTTTTCACTCTTTAGCACTTCCTACTGTCAGGTTCATGGACAAGTGCTGAACCAGAATCTTCAAGCAAACCATATGTTCAGTTCCCATGGCCAAAAGATGAGCTATTAGAGTGCGCCAAGAAAGGGAAGGTCAGGACAAGTTAAAAAGAAACAGCAGCCAAACTCGAAGCATTTGAGGTTGAATCATGCTTTAACTCCCACATGAAAAAGCAGTCGAACCCACCTGAATATAAAGGAATTCTAGTTCCATCTGCAGAAAGCTAAAGAAAAAAACTGGCATTTCTCACAGGAAGGCCAAGCCTATCATTCATTTTGCTACTTTGTAATACATTTTCTACTCTGCCTTCTCTTTGCTCACAGTATGTTACAACCATTCCAAGGCTTGCTAAAGTAGTTTCATTACTAGAATGCTCTGTTACAAAGTAGTACAGGCCAGGCGTGGTGATGCAGGCCTATAATCCCAGCACTTGTGAGGCTGAGGCAGGAGGATCATTGCGAGTTCCATACCAGCCTGGGCTACAAAGTGAGCTCAAGGCCAGCCTGAACTGCATAGCAAGACCTTGTCTCAAAAAAGACATAATAGTAATAATAACTAATAAATAAATAAAAATAAAAACTAGTACAAAAAATGAAGGTTTGTTCATTCCCCAGTTTTGACATCCCCCGCACCTCCTTCAACAGTTAAAGCATCTTTTCCTTTTGTTTCTGATAAAGGTAAGAAAATTCCATTGGTGTAGTGCAGCGTTTTAGACATACCTGTTGACAGAAGTCAAATAATAGTCCTCTGTGTATGGTTGGTTGCTACTTGTTGCGTTAACACGTCGGTAAGTTTACGTGGCTATGGACATGGATCAGCATCAGACACCAGTATCTCATCTGACAACCCCAGAGACCGAGCATTAGTCGGTCAGGTTCACTGTCATTCTCTTCTGGGTAAACTGAGAGATTTCATTAGAACCAGGTATATTTCCAAGCACGTATGCCACAGTAGGAGTTCTGAATAGGTTAAGCAGATGATTTCCATAGGGAAATAATCCTTTCTCCCTGCTGCACACATACCCATGACTTCATCACTACCACGCTTTTTGGCTATATCTGCATTGGTGGATACATGATTTCAGTTTAAAACAACTGGATCTTGTATCAGAAATCTGAATGCTGAGATACAGGACCTCGGAGACGAGGGTGCGAACTATCTCTGAAACCTCCCAGCTGAACATACTCTGCTTTGTAAGTCATTTGAAAAAAAAGTAGTAAAAACTTTTATTTCCTTGCTCAACTCTGTCCTTTCCCTATGCTTTGCAATATTACTCAGTGAGTCAAAATAAATACATGCTTGTAGCAAGTATTCCTAGAGTTCCCAGACCAGGAACACAATCCAGGTAGTGCAAGGAAGGTCACTGTGTTGGGCATAGATTGGAAGCAATGAACAGGATTTCCTGGTGCAGATTTGGTGAGTTTGAAAACTATAGTTCAGGAATGCAGAGCCTGGATGGAAAAGGAAAAATAAAAAACCTGATTTCATAGCTTTCTGTGGTTGTTTTCCTCTTTCTTCTCTTTGCTCCCAGTTGTAGCTTTCTGAAGGAATGTCACTGCTATGAGCAGTAAATCCCAGAGAAAAGAAAGGCAGAGAAACCAGAGCAAAACCAGTTTGTTAAATTTAGGAAGGTATCTGTGGCCTCATCCAGTTTTTGCTGGTTATCTTGTTTTGTTGTCATTATTGTGGTTTGTAAATACATACCCTTTCCTACTCATGTCAAGTAAGTGTCAAGACAGTCACAGTTATTCTCCTTCCCTGGGAAAGGAGTTTTTCCCCCATGGAATTCAGTCTTCCGTACAATATTCATTTCATATTCATTTTGAATTGGAAAAAAAAAATAAAAACCATAGCATGCATTAGAAAAGAACGAGAGTCGAAAAGAATAAAATGGCTTGGCTGGAAGAAAAGTATCTGGGCTGTGGCCACCCGGCTTGCTCTGGCAGTGGAGGGGACTGTTTTCCCCGTGGCTTCCAAGTGAAATGGGCCCCAATCGTGTGCGATATGTCCCCGCAGCCTAACCTTTGAGTGCTGCTTACGTCCTTCAGCTCGGCTCAGCGTTCTCTCTTCATCCCTCTGCACTAAACAATTCCAGTTCTTTGGCATCTGTGTTTCCATTTACAAAAAAAAATTGTGTAACTCTATCTAGACACTGTCTTTCCAAGGCTTTCTCTTGGTGTGCAGTGAAAGAATAAAAGAAAATCACATGGGAAGCCAAAATAGGAAAGAGAGAGTGAAAGAGGGGGAGGCAGAGAAATATTGCTTTAGAGTCAACATGTTGAAGCGAAAATAGCCTCCTGAGTGAACTTGCACAAGAGTCTGCGTTGTGAAACAACACAGAACCTTTTTACAAGCTCACAGCTCTAGGGTAGGAGCTGTGGATAGGTGTGCCACCATCTTGTATTTTGCGTTTATAGGCCTTAGTGTAATATTCTTCCTCATACTCTGTGGGACTCTAGGCAGATATTCCTCAGGGATACATGGAGGGAAGGAATCATGTGTTTTTCAGTTTGTGCAAATCTGTTTTAGATGTCATTGAGTCTCTAGAAATCTGACACGAACCTTCTCTCTTCAACATGGGAATCAAAGGCTTTTCTTCTGGGAGGAAATATTGAATTCATAAAATTAATAGAGATTGTCATTTAACACTACCCAAATAAAATGTCCTGTGATTGGGCTGTCTTTTGAGGATGGATAATTAATATACTTAGGATTATTTTCTAAACTGAGGCTCTCATTCCACTGTTTCATTTTGACAGGTGTTTGTCACTGACTGCATCAGTGAGGTTAGTCATCTGTCCTCAGCGAGAGTTACTCAGACCATCAGCTTCTCCTTTCTTTGTTGCTGTTCACATTATTTCTAGAGAAATGGGAAGACGTGGAAAAACCAAGTGGTCACTTCATAACTCCTTACAATTGCTACCCTTAACAGGAAAGGACATGGACAATGGGGAGCTGATGAAAGCTTACATTGTGTGTGTTTCTATATTATGGGACCTTTTAAAGAAAGGTTTCCAAACTAATTGGAGTTTAGTGATTTCACTATGAAATTTCTTATTAAATATTGTGCACAAAGAAGTTTTCTCCTTTATGCAAATCAAGATAATGTTCTGATCAAGTGTCTTCCCAGATCTCCGACTCCTTAGAAAATGTATTTTTGAGCAGCAGTAATAACCCAGAAATGAGCCAGAAAGTAACTAGTCAGTGTCTTAAAAAACAGCAGGAATAGCATCTTCTGAAAAAACAGTATAAGACTTTTTGTAATAAATAACTTTGTTACAGACAGTAAACTACAAACATATTGGCATTCACACTGTGATAGCTATTTGAATTTAGTACACTGTAAACTTTGAAATTGGGCTCTTAAAATTTTTACTGGATATGGGACATAGCTCAGCGGTTTGGCACCTGCCAAGCAAACACAAGGTTGTGAGTTCAATTTCTGGTACTAAAAAAAAATTCACTGTAAAATATACCTCAAAAACAGCTCTACTTTCTTTTTGCTGAAATTCCCAAAACATTATCTCCATAACATTTCCTTTATATATGAAAATAGGCACATGTTAATTACTGGACTAAAAATGCAGCCTAACGATCCTATTGAAAACTTCATGAGTCATTTTGTAAAAACCAGCCACATGAAAGGGACCCAGGAAGTATACACTGTGACAACTCATTCATCAGCCTCCTCCCTCTCCTTCCCTCACCTGCTTTTACTTCTCTTGTGGCTATTTTGCCAAGATAAGATTATGTGTTACCAGCAAATTACCATTTTTCATTCAGGAAAAGAAACATAAAATTGTCATTTAGTTGAATCTACTATTTAGTCTGTGCCACATGTGAATCTGGGAGCCCAATATAGAATGAGAAAGTTTTTGCTGGAGTAAAGTAAGTCGAGAGAGAGAAAGAGAGAGAGAGAGAGCAAAAGAAACTAAATGAATAATGTTTTGTATATCCTTTATTATATTTACATTAAGCCTACTACTTAGTTTTTATTTATTAAGACCCAATGATTATTTTGTTGTTTCAGTATCTCAGGTAAGGACTTGGTCTATTCTAGACCTATTTTGATCTGCTCTTGTAAAGAACACAGCAATTTCACAGCTGTGAGATTGGTGCTAGGAGCCCCTCTCCCATTGAAAGAGGAATGTAAAAATATTATTTTGAAAATGGATCATGGAAGTCATGGTTTATATCTTAGTTCCTTTCCTGTCACTAGGACAAAATCCAACACCCACAACTTAAAGGGGGAGAGGTTCATTTTGTCTCACTGTGTTAGTCCATGGTCAGCCAGCTCCAAGGCAGAAACGGGGGGATAGAGGGATAGTAGGGGGAAAGTTGCTCAATCCATGACAGCTCAGAATGAGACAGAGGAGGAGCTGGGAGAGAGATGCGCTCTTCCAGACCACGCCCCTAGTGACCAGCCATGCCTGAGCAGCCTGCTCGTCCCAACGGCAGTCAGCTTCGGAACTCATCAATAGATGAAGTGGTTTTCACTCTAAGCAAGCAAAGAACCAACCGTGGGTGTGGCTCAGTGGCTGAACACTTGCCTAGCGTGTGCAAGGCATCGGGTTTGATTTCTAGCTCCACAAAAGTAAAAAAGAAAGAGTGATAGAAAACTTCCTAATACGTCTGCCTGACAGAAGGTTTGTAGGAGGCTGTATTGTCACAGGTCCCAGTAGGGGATAAAAGGTCATAAAGCCTAGTGTTGGACTTTCAACTTTAACAAGTGTGCTTTTTTCTAATATGTTTCCATATGTACTTTTTTTTTCTTGGTGCTCCATGTTTAACTTTTAAAATATGGAAAAGACCTTGATAGAGAATCACATCTTAAAAACAAGGTCACTTTACATTCTAATTCAGAAGATACTTAACTCATAGAAAAACTCAGTACACGTTTTATGAAGCAGTGAATTTACTCGCTTATTTTGTAAAGAGTCAGTGAACTTTTATGATGTTCTTAACATTATTCTTCCTGCTGGAGTTGATATTAGCAAATATTCAAAGACCTTGTCCTTATGCAATTTAGGTTGTACTAAGGATACATAAGGATAAACCAATAAGATCATTTTTGATATCTCTAAATTCTTTGAAAAAAAATGAAACAGGGCAATGGGATATAGAATGTTCCAGGGCTGGGCTAGGCACCAAGAAAGGATGGCTTCCCTTGGTGTATGGAGATGGTGTATGAGTTGATTCCTAACCCTTGAGAAGGAGCCAGCTGCCAGGGGGCCAGGTGTGGACAAACATTTCAAGCCATCATAGAGTTCCCCTGAGTAGAAAAGCAGCCAGTGTGATTGCAGCAGGGTGAAGGAGAAGTGAAGGTCAGAATACACACGATGTAGAATTAAACTTTAAATCATATGAAGCCTTGTAACCCATCAGAGATGGAATTTATTATGGTGCAGTAGGAAGGCATTGATAATCCTAAACAAGGAAGTCATATGCCTTGACTTAAACTTTTTAAAGAATGTTCAACACATAAGGCTTTTCTTTCCAAAGAAGTTAACAGGTGGGAAGCAACAAATACAAGTTAATAAAAGAAGTCTCTTATAGAACCCTTAATGTAGACATTACCCTTAGAAATTTCTCAGTAGGTCAGTGACACATTTTTTTCGTATACTGCCAGGGACACTTTGATGGATGTATCCTCTAAAGTAAAGTAATAATTTACTTTCTGCAACTTATTGTCAAAACATTTTATGAGTCTTTTTAAAGAAAAAAATAATATGTGAATAACAAAAGTATAACAATTTTGTAAGTCTGAACTTTACACAGAGAATTTAAAAGAAAAAATCAGGATGCTTGAATGTTTTAGGAGTATTCGGGAGCATGATGGCATTTATAAACCATAAAAGAATAATCCAGATTGGTTGGTTGTGCATCCATGCAGTTATTGCTTCCAATAAAGGAAGCAAGAGGAAAAACTCTCTGATTGGAATGTGTTACGTTAACAATGGATCTATCTAAATAAGCAATCAAAGAAACATTTACTACCTCTGTGGAATGTATTATGGCAAGAGATTAACTCTACTTGATTTCTTTTATTAGTCCTTGTAATGATCATGGGAATCAGTATAGAATTATGTCAGTGCCTGTTTTGACCGTTGATGTTCTATGATTTATAAACATCTATAAATTTGCTTCAATCCTTTGGAAATCATCCAGGGGGAAACATTCTGATACATGGGAATGGGAAGATCTAACTTGTACTTAACATATGTATTCCTTTCAAAATCTCTGAGAATCAGATGTTATTTCTATTTTCCAAAGAAAAAATGAGACTTGGAATGATTTTAATTGTTTGTCTGAGCTCACTAGCTAGTAATCATCAAAAAATGACATTTGAATTCAGATTCTTATTGCAAGGTTGAGACTCATTGTTTTCTAACAGCTTCATCTTTGGAACAGCAATGTACCTGTGACTGCAGAAACTTAATTCTTTAACTTTTGTGCATTAAATATTCCATTACTGTTATTGTTTCTTATCACTCAGTTGGTAGATCTTTTGTTGTGAGGGACCAAAAGTATAGCTAACAAGAGAAGGATTTCACTAATAGGAGGACACTTGCAATAACTCTAGAAGACTCACATCTAAAATTTTACCTCCTTTCTGGGACGTTTGACACATAAGCACAAGCATTTCTAGACTTTCTTTTTCCAAGGAGAAGACAGACCAATACCTAAGAAGGCTGGAAAATGAGAAAAGACAATGATGTTAGGAAATAAACAGATGTCTCCTTGTCTTTCAGTGGGATCTAAATTGGCCTCCATAAATTTTTCAGAGTTTGCAAAAGAGCTTATCATTGGGTCATTGAAAATTCAGACACTCAGAGACATGAGAATTCTACTAATTTATGAGCAAATACAGCCTTTTTCTCATTTACATAGAGTCTACAGATCAGCTGTCCCACAGACTCTGAGGACAGATAGTTGACTAGAAGTTCAGATATAGATCCCAACAAGTTAATCAGAGGCACATTTCCTCAAGGGTCTTGCGGTAGCACATGGGAGCTGTTGCAATCCTGACATAAGTGTGCATGAAATCTACTCAAGAAAAGCAGGTCCAAAAAGAATCGCTTAGTTGCCAGTATAATGCAATACAAATAAAAAAAAGAAAAAAGAAAACCCAGTGTTTGATCCTGGTTGTGGATACCAATTGCAGCTTAACTTGTTAAGGTATTTAACTTGTGCAACAGTATCTTGTATATTACAAGACTGTGGCAACCCTTACATTCCAACTATGATTTTGTAAGATATCATTATTTCACAACTGAAGTATCCTTCCTCTAAAGTGTCATAGGACACATAAGGAATGATGTGTATTTCCTTGGTGACCATCTCTCTTAAATTGCTTGAGCTCTCTGATTTAAGACCTTGAGAAAACCTTCTAACTCTTTCAGGATTATCTGGGAGCTTGCATCGTCCTCACTGCGTCTATTGCCTCCATTAGTGGATCGTCCAACTCTGGATTGGTGGGTTTGGGGCTTCTGTATGCACTTACGGTAAGTATGGTGAAAACTGCTCTGGTGAGTGCATTTTTTTAAAATTTTGAAGGTAGTAGAAATACAACAGAACAAGACAGAACAAAGCCAATTGGGACACTGCAGTGATATTGGTACAGAACTTCACAGCGGGTTACTGGGATAACAGTAATAGGTACCATAATATATCTCATTATCTTCACAATAGTTATCTAGACAATTAGGTATAGCAAAATCAAACCAAAGACAGAACATTATAAAACCAATCAAAAGAGAATATTGAATAGAGTAAAGCAATTAATCATAATGAAACAAAACAGTGAAAACAACATTTACTTTTAAACAGAAGATAGAGGAGATCCCCCATATTTGCTATATTGCATACAGGCATCCTCCCAAGAGATGCTCAGACCTCTGTCCCCAGTTGCTAACGGGAGCGGGGGAGGGGGGGTTTAGGATGTTTAATTCCAAGCCTGTGCACTGGTAGGCTCACAGGAGACGCTACTGGGTCTCCTCCTGACTCACGCTGGAGGAAAGCGCATACCAAGAGGGTGGGTGAATTGCTTCTTTATGCAGCTGCCTGGGTTCCACCATAGCCATGGCCAGATCTCTGGGGCCGCTGACTGGTTCTCCTCCTGGCTCACGCCGGATGAAGGCACTTACCAAGAGGGCGGGCAAATGTATTTGTTATATACCATAAATATGTAGTAATAAAAATATTTAAAAACAAAAAAAAGAGAGAATCCCTCTCTTTCTATACAGCATTGAAAAAACTTACTATCCACTCTCATGGATGCTAGAAAAGTCTGAATATATGACTAAACAATATCTTGAGACTAGTAGATTCAGCCCCAAATTTTACTTTTAGGATCACTTCAATTCATTTCTGACTTTCTAAGACAATTGTTAAAAAATTTCCCACATCTCACAGTTTAAAGCCCTCCCTGAGATCTCCAGCCTGCGGTGTTCACAGTCCACTTGGGGACAGTAAAGTAAGTTTAATAAAATGAGTCCAAATAGAAGTACATCTAACTATCCCAGAAATATCAGGGGAAAGTTCACAAAACAGTGCCACGAGAGAACCTTGCAAGGAAAATGAACACCTTGGCCAATACAGCTCGTGACATTCTTCCCGGTTTCTGATAATCTGAAGCACTTGTGAGTTATGCCACATAATGAATGCTAACTGTCTAAGCCATCTGATTTTATTTTATTTGCTTTGTAATTTTTAATTTAAAGAGAATAAAACCAAGCAAAATGAAACAGAATAAAGCCAATCAAAACAAAACAGTGTGAAACAAGACTTCAGAGCAAGACGATAGGAAATCAACAATGGTTCCCATAATGCCTCTTGTTGTCTTCAAAATAGTTGCCCATAACTTCAGACAGTAAAAATCAAACAAAATAGAATAGAACAGAACTAATAAAAACAAAACAGTGAATGCAATAAAGGACTTCAAAACAAGATAATAGTAAATTCAAACTGGCTACTGTAACATATCTTGTTATCTTTGAAATAGCTGCCCATGCCATCAGATATAATAAAATCAAACAAGACAAAACAGAATAAAACCCAACCCAACGAAACAGTGAAAATGATATGGGACTTCAAAACAAGATAATAGGGAATTAACAATGGCCACCACCTTCAGAGGATCCCCCATACATGCTACATTGCATATTACTATCCTCCGAATAAATGATCAGGCCTCCAGCTTTAGATCTTCAAAGTCAGTGAAACACTTACCACTACAAGCATTAAATTGTATTTTACCTCAATAGCTATCTTTGCAGCCTGTGTTTCTCCAAATCAGCTGGTAGCTTATGGGGACAGGGAGGGACCTTGGCTCTTGTCTCCTAGTCCACGTGCCTGAAGAGGCTGGTGTTTGGTTCTGCCCCAAGTGGCCTGCACATGGTACCAACTCACAGGGAGGGCTTAGCTTTTTGTTGGCATTTTGTTCTCCTCCCCTGCAGTGTGCAAATGGTGCCAATCTTACTTATTTTTATTTATTTTTATATATATTTTTTGAGACAGGCTGTAGTTCAGGCTAGCCTTGAACTCATTATATAACCCAGGCTGGCCTCAAACTTATGACAATCCTCCTTCCTCAGACTCCATAGTGCTGGGATTACAGGCATGTGCCACCATGCCTAGCACTTCCTCTGACTTTAAATGTGCTCAATTTTTGTCCCCCGACACAGATAACCAACTATCTGAATTGGGTCGTGAGGAACTTGGCAGACCTGGAGGTCCAGATGGGCGCAGTGAAGAAAGTAAACAGCTTCTTGACCATGGAGTCTGAGAACTATGAAGGCACCATAGGTATTGAAACGAATACTACTGTGTTTCACTTACATGTTTACTTTAGACAAATATTACTTGCATGTCAGGCACAATGTTGATTTGCTTTTGTTTTCCACTTTAATATCCCTCTTGCCCTGATTTTCTTGATTGTCAGTACCCCAAAAGATATGGCAATTGTAGGTCTGAAAAGTCTGGGACAAAACTAGAGCTCAAGTAGACATTTTTAAATAGTATTTAAGAAAGTTATAAAAATATTTGGGGTTAATTATTTTAATTGGTGACCTAAATTGTGTACTATTTTATTTTCTTTCTCAAGACCTATTAACTTAGATTTCAAGAAACTTGATTGTTATGTGTGCCTATCCTGCCAGCACTCTAGGAAGCAGAAGCAGATTAAAACCCAGCCAGGCAACTTAACAAGACCATGTATCAGGATAAAAAGAGAGCTAAGGATGTAGCCCTGCGTGCAGATCTTGGATTACATCCCCAATACTACTGAGAGAGAGAGAGAGAGAGAGACAGAGACAGAGACACAGAGAGACTTAAATTTTAAAATATGAAACAACATTCTCTACTAGAGTAAAACTGGCAAGAGATTCATTGTTGAAGATAAAATAGTACTTATTAAATAGAAATCTCAAACTTAAAATGCACTATTAGCCAGGCCTGGTGGCACATACCTGTAATCCCGGCACTTGGGAGGCTGAGGTAGGAGGACTGCTGCAAGTTTGAGACCAGTCTGGGCTACAGAATGAGTTCAAGGCCAGCCTGAACTGCATAGTGAAACCCTGTCTCAAAAAGGCAGGATTTTCTTTATTTAAAGAAAGAAGAGGAAAAGGAAAGGCATGTATTTGCCTAAATCCTACAACAGTTTTCTAACTGCTCAAGGACAAAATCCAGATAACATAGCTAAAACTGAGAGCTCCTTCAATGGTGAACCCTTGCTCACCTCCCTGGTCTCAATTCTTACTGCAAAACTTCTCATCTCTCACTTTGGCCACACGAAGATGCTGTACC
Source organism: Dolichotis patagonum (assembly GCA_004027295.1). NCBI lineage: Eukaryota > Metazoa > Chordata > Mammalia > Rodentia > Caviidae > Dolichotis > Dolichotis patagonum. Next base: position 118,226 of record PVJX010001726.1, read on the forward strand.
TTCTTTTTGTCTTTGTTCTCGTCACTGTACTTGAAATACATTTGCTCAGCTCTCATCCTTTGAGAATCATTGCAGGCACCACCTCTTTTGGGGATGCATCCCAGCTTGCAGGGCTCCCTCGGCTGACTCCAGGGTCTGCAGAGCTGTGGCTGCCGACTCCCTCGTATCTTCCCAAGGACACAGAAGGCACCTGAGCCACGTCACTGATCTCCCTGTGCCCAGTGCCTTGCACATGTTAAGCACTCAGTGTTTGATGATCAACTAGCTAAACAAATAAATCAAATCACAAATGGACTAGTGTGCTGGCCTTGAATAGAACTGAATGTGGAATACACGACAGATGTGGTACTGGTTCATGCTGCAAAATAAAACATAGGAAAAAATGTTAAGTTCTTAAGCAAGAACTTGCTTGTGATTTAACACTACCCCTATGGAGATTGATTTAATATTACTTTAAATTTAGGGATAATTTTAAACATGTTAAGGTTATTATTATAAATTTATACTTATATGTGCATAAGTATGTGTTACTTTTTACATATATCTTACTATTTATTTATATCATCTATCTATCTATCTATCATCTATCTCTGTCTATCTACCTATTATCTATTATCTATTCCCAACTCCCATCCCTAGATCCCTCTCAGGTTCCAGAACATTGGCCACAGGAAGGAGAGATCAAGATTCATGATCTTTGTGTCAGATATGAAAATAATCTGAAGCCTGTTCTTAAACATGTCAAGGCTTACATCAAACCTGGGCAAAAGGTATGGCTTTGCCACCAATTTTTTTTGTACGTAGAAGCTCCACAGGTGCCCACTGTCACCACACAAGCTTTTTGAACATCCAAGCCAGGTATGTTCTGCGTTCACATAAAGTATTGCCCACCCGACAGAGGCAAAAGCACCTGTATGAAAAAGAAAAGAGGGAGACGTAATTATAGTGCAATACATGTTCTCTAGATCACGTTACCATTTGCTAAGCTCTTAGGAAAATCAGGAAAGTCAGCAAACAGGTATGAAGTTCAGAATTTCTGGCTTCTGGCCCATGACCATACCATACATTTTCCTGGGGACCATTGTCTCCATTCTAGCTCTAGTTCCAAAGTGACTTTTTAGTGATTGTAAAAAGAAAAGAAATTGTGGATTTAAAAATGGATCCGTTCTTCTTTTTGTTATAAACCTATTGTAACTAAGATAAAATGGGATGGCTATGTTTCAGCCCAGCAATATACCAAATCCAAAAATTAAGCAATGCAGGAAACACAGCACAACCAAATAGAACGCAATTCATTGAGGACTTGGCAAAGACTCCATATTTTACTTTTAATGCTGATAATTCATAAGATCTGAGAAGAACATGAGGTCCTAGTATAATCTTTTAAGTAGAATTGTGCTTTTGTCATGATGCCTTGTCTAAGTCACAGATATTTTTGATCACTCTCTGTCCTTTTTCTCCGAGTCCCCTTCTCTCTGAGAGACAGTTGCTTTTTCAGGTGGGCATATGTGGGCGCACCGGCAGCGGCAAGTCATCCTTATCTCTGGCTTTCTTCAGAATGGTTGATATATTTGATGGTGAGTTCTGAGCTAAATTTTTTGTAATTGGGTACATAGTGCTTTCTTTGCAAAAATGTAATTTAAAAAGTCAACTTAGCTAATTCTGCAAAAATAGAAACCAAATATTTGTAAGGACTTTATGTCCTGCATATGGTTCAAGGCAGGTATTCCCAAACAAACAGCCTAGAGATAAAGGAAGAACATAGAATTGGGAAAATAAAACAGCTATAAACCGAGGTCAGGAGATTGCTGGTAGAGTTCTAATGAACTGTTTAAAAGGACAAGGTCACCTGCTTCGAATAGCAGTAGATGTGGGTGGCTTTGCAAGAGAAGGAAGAAGGGGAGATAGGCTTGCTTTCCTTGGACTGAAAATACATCTTTTTCTATCAAAAGGAGAAATTTCAGGGAAATAGGTAATGTGCATTTTAGATGTTGGTCTGTGACTCTTATACTCATTTATTTATTAACATGATTTAAGGATACTGAATGATTTATGAAGAAATAGTATTTTTGGCTAAGCCCTAAGCTACATTAACAGTATGCAAACATATTTATTCACCAGGTATAATGTTTATGTCCATAATTCCAGTGCTCTGCGAGGCTGAGGCAGGAGGATAACAAGTTAAAGCCCAGCTGGGCAACTTAATGACTTAATGAAATTCTGTCTCAAGATATAAAAAGGGAAAGGGCCTGGGAGATAGCTCAGTGTGAAAGCCGTGGGTTTAGTTTTCATTAACACATACATAAATTACTAAACATTCAGTTATTCATAGAAATATCATAAAATAATGTAATCTTTGTTTCAGAAAAATATGTCATTATTTAGTCTATCACGTGGCTTATAAATAGTCTGGTACATAATCATCTTAAATGGGAGGGGATCCAGCAATGAACCTAACACCTGGCTCAAAAGAGAACTTACTATTATTGTCTATAATGTTTACACTGATCATTATAGGATTGTGTACGTTTATTGTACTTAATGGTTTACATTATTTAATTTAATCGACATGACAGCTTTGTAAGATTCAAAGGTCAGTTTATGAACAACAAAATTCCATTATGGTAATTGGAATTTGGGGGAAGGTTTAAATTCAAAAAGAAGATAAGCATCCATCTTTGGCTTAGCAGTTTGCTCTTTCCCCGGATGATTATAATACACGGGTAGTTTAAGGACTTTCAGTGAGATTTGTGGCATGAAGCAATTACATGATCCAGGGACAGTTGACTGCTTTTCATCAAGAGCTGGAGTGATGACTCATCGTAATAGGTTACCTAATCCTTGTGTAACTAGAAATAAGATGTCAGAGCCAGTGTCAACTATCATAGACTTGTTTTCTTCTTAGTAGCATTAGGCTATTAATATTTTAAAAGATAATATATTAGCCCTGAAGGACATAGCTGAGGCTAATCACCCCTGGCTGCTCTTAAATATAAAGCTACCTGGTCAATGAGCTTTAGCTGCTATTGAGTGCATGTTTTTCTGGGCAATATTGTCTCTTGCAAAAGTGAGATGATGGAGCTAATTTATCGAGTTGAGGAATAAACATCAGAATTGCATTATTCTCTAAGTCTACATACAGTAGAGGGGAAATTCAGTAAAATTTGATGTCTGTATCTTAGAATTTGCTTTCCTATTTTTAGTGCATTGTATTATTCAATCAGTACAGAAGTGAGTGACACAAAAAGCTTTGTCTTCAAGATGCTTATATTCTATTAGAGGAGGGACATGAAAAATGTAAGAAAATATGTAAAGAAAGATTCTGATAAAACCCATGAAGGAAAATAAAGCAAGGAAAGAGAATAAAGAAATAACAGGAGAGTAACAAAACAGATAAAAATATCTGTTATTTGTATGTCCGCACAGTAAATGAACTGAAATTTTCTTTATGAGAAATATATAAGAAATACACAATTACTAGCAAAAATGTGTATTTTAATGTTTTAAATATTTAAATTTAAAGTTGTATATCTTCTATTTTAACTCAGAAGTAGAAAAAGGGGTGTGTGTGTGTGTGTGTGTGTGTGTGTGTTTTGTTTTGTTTCATGGTGCTGGAGATCAAACCCAGGGATTCAGGGAAAAAAATTTTAATAGGTAAACACATTAAAATTTTAATTGTGAGTTTATTTCATGTCTCTAATTTTTACTTTTCCTTAACAGGAAAGATTGTCATTGATGGAATCGACATTTCTAAACTGCCACTGCACACCCTCCGTTCTAGACTGTCAATCATTCTACAGGATCCAATACTGTTCAGTGGTTCTATTAGGTAGGTGACATATTCAGCATACCTGTGTCTCCCAGGATTATCCTTTGGCTCATAAGAATATTTTGCCCTGATAACTGTTTGCCAGGTAGGTCTAAAATAACAGTATCAAGATGATAAAAGTAAATATGCTATCCAGTGATTTAGACCAGAAATTGTAGAGATGGTAAATTAACCCATAGAAGCCAATCTCTTATATTTCCTAGGGCTCTCCTCTTTCGGTTTGCCAAATTAAAATCCATTTTGTCCTGTGTACTCGGGAGTGATGGTTCTCGGTAGACATTTCTGAGAAATTCCACCTATAAATATCCAGTCTAACTCTTGTGTCTGACCTGGCCTCAGCAAATATTCTGAGTTTAGTTTTCTTACCTGTCTCCCTATTCCTTAAAATTTTGCTTTGTCCCTATTTGCTTTGCCAAATGGGCTACAATCTCTATGCCTAGACCCTAATTATCCACAAAAGGAAAATGAAGCCATCTGTTACTTGCTGGTGTGCTTTATATACATTGTCTGACTGAATTCTTGAAACATCGTTTTGGGATACATACTATTATTATTTCCATTTTACAGATAACTATTTCCTAAATGAGTATTCTCAAAAAAGTTGTAACTTGCTCAAGTTCACAAACCTATGAAATGGTGGCACTGGAATTCCAACTTGTTGTCTGATTCCAAAGTCCACCTTACACCTCCACCAAATTGTGTCTCTCATTTCATCCACCTATTCTTTCTTGCACCCCTCCTCCATCCATGTAATTATACAGAACTGTTTGCCATCTCCATTGAATAATTACTCTTTATCTTGAGAAAATGTGTGTAAGATTGGTCAACACTACCTGTAAAATTACTTTAATTACAAGTTCTGGATGGCTGAAGTTATTTAGAAATCTTATAGTCAATTTGTTAGGAATATTACTATTGTGGTTGGTACAGCACAATTTACCTAAAATAATATTATATGTTTCCATATTGATTTATGCATTTAGTATCAATTCTGTTTGAATATTTTGCTGGAAACTATTCAGGTTATGCTGATCATGGTATGGAGTGGAAGGATCCAAATCAGTAACAAAACTGATATTATACCATATATATATTTACCTAATGATATCAGAAAGGCTTTTGGATAACATTAAGGTCACTGATTCACTCATCCATTGTGAGTTCAGTGCTTGCTCTGTTCTAGGTGCTGAATACAAAGCAGTAACCGAAATGGACAGAGCCTAACATTTTAAGGAAAGAAGACCAATAAGCAGATATACATAAAAGCTCTGTGTTTTTATTTCATCTATTCTAACTTAATAATTAACTGATTTTTCCCTGCAGATTTAATTTAGATCCAGAGTGCAAATGCACGGATGACAGGCTCTGGGAGGCTCTAGAAATTGCCCAGCTGAAGAATATGGTCAAATCGCTACCTGGGGGTCTAGGTATCATTTCTAAATAACACGTTTATTTTGCACACGTTCAATTAGTTCTGCATCTCTCTCTCTCTCTACATATACATGCCTTATGTTAGATTCTTATAATTCTGGTGTTTAAAATATTTTTTAGTATTTGTTTATTAAATTTGTAATTTAATAGTTGTTCATTTAATATTTGCTGGGAACTCAAACCCAAGGCCTGTGCATATGACGAACATGCTCCACTACTTAGCTTTCCTCCTGGTCCAATATTAGATCCTTTTGCACTTAGTCTACTAGGGGACATTGTAAAATCTTGTGGTTTTCCCTGGTACACAAGATGAGGAGCCTCACGGCAAATTCGGCTGTGTATGAATGAGCACTCCAAAATACTGCAGTCAGTGCATGTCCTCTTCATTCCTCTCTCCATTGGACAGGTCAGTGGAGACACTTGCTTCTTGTAGTCATTCCTATTCAAGTCACCTTGGATCACTTAGCCTCAGAAAGTGGTTACCATATTTTAGAGGCTGTTAGATTTCCAAGTCCTAGTGTGATTTAAGAGAAGGTCATTTCTTCCACATTGGTAGCCCCTTTCTTCTTTTATGTACGTAATATAATTTTCATCTTGTTTGAAGACATTATGATGTATTACTATCTTGTTGTGAAATCAGTTTTGATCATCTGTGTAAAGAGTGAAACATGTATTTAAACAACTACTGAAAAATGCAGTCCAGTTTCCGACCAACAAATGATGAAATGAAAGAATAACTTGTTAGTAAAACAAGAGTTCATATCTTCCTTAATTCATAAAAATAAACATCTATAGGTTTTGACTTCTCTTCCTTAAGATCTGAGCCCATTTAAGAAAGCAGCAGGAATACCAACAGCTTTTTTATATTCTAATTTTAATACGTAGTAAGTAGTCACCAAATTGATAGTGTTGTTTTGGCATCTCATTTTTTTTAAAGTCAACATACAAAATGAAACCATGTGTATCTGTTAGTTTATTTGGAAAGCAAGGCCTACTCAAAAACAAGAGCTTTTATGATTTTAATTAAGCCCCAAGTAGAAGCAAACCACAAGTAAAAATTAAGACAGTATGTCTTTAAGGGAAGTTTTATTGACCTTGCTAGTGTCAGTTGTGGGAGTAATTCCAGAACTCTGGATGAACTTTCCCATAGTAATTTTTGTTATTTCCTGTGGAGGGCTCAGTAAGTCCATCTGAGACATTGATTCATGCTTACAGACCTTCTCTCTTGGCATTTAGAGACCCGCCCCCACCACTACCATTAACAGTTGGAAAGATAAGCAAAATTACAGTCCTCTTCCTTAACAAGAGGGCTATGTGAGACTGTTCTGAACTGTGGACCTTGAGTTTCGTGGTTATGATGTATGTGGTTTAAGTGATTTAAGCAAGGGATTTCCTTTATGCTCTGTAACTCACCAAACTCACTGTGTCGCCATCTTAATAAAGGGGTTGCCAATTTTCTCAAGAGAGATCTGGATCAGGCCAAATATGGTAAAGAATATTCAGGATCCCCCTTAGTTATCATGTGAATTAAAATTAGGAAAATAAATGCATAGCTTCCAAGCATGATAAGTTATAAAAATTTGATTCAGTGAGAGCCTGGTTAATAGAAATCCACCCTCCACCTCCAGAATTTAACTAAAAAAGCTTTTGAATTCTAATAAAATAAAGTTTTGGAAGCAGAATTCATCTGAAATTCACAATATCAGTTTATTTGATGTTGATGGAAACAACAAAAAATAAAAAGCATAATGAGGGTATATCATTCATCTATCTATATCATAACTTTGCATTTAGTGTCCATGTGAGGTACTGTAGAATTAGAAATACATAGATAAATAAAAGCAAACCCAGTGCTTCTCCACTTGGTTCCTACAGTCTAGTAGGACAGTATAATGGAAAGAGAACTGGAATTGGAACTGGGAATATTTCTTATTGAGTTCTACTGCCGATTTGCCAAGTGTGACCTTGGCCAAACCACTTAGGGAACTACAATAAGTGATTTTAAAATTTCCAAACCCTTCTAGCCTTCAAAATGTTTAACAATATTTTATATCCTATTGTCAGGAGGTAATTCATTGAGCCTCATTTTCATTTTCCCAAAGAATGGTTCCGCCATGTCTGTCTAGAGGAAATCCCTGCTCTAGTATAAAAAAGATCTCCAACATGCTGCTCTGCTGTTGTATTTTTCATGGCTTTGTCCAAGGAGAGTGTTAATCCCCTTTCATTAGTGAAATCTTTGCTTCTTCTTCTGATTTAGATGCAGTTGTCACGGAAGGTGGGGAGAATTTTAGTGTTGGACAGAGACAGCTCTTTTGCCTTGCCAGGGCCTTTGTCCGCAAAAGCAGTATTCTCATCATGGACGAGGCCACAGCCTCCATTGACATGGCCACGGTGAGTGCAGATCTCAAAATGCGCATGAAGTGCCAGTGGCTATTGTTCTGGATTGGGTTCGGAATTCTCTATCCTGTTGTTTTAAATGATTTCCCCATCATCTCCTGGAGCAGGATCACACTAAGAAACACAATGAACAACACACCAGGCATGCATTAAAGAAGTGTCTGTTACCAATAAATATAAAATAAATTCTGTCTCAATTTTCCCCTTTCTTAACATTTTTATTGTAGCATGATTTTAGACTTGCAGAAATATTGTATGGAAAGGACAAATACTCTTCAGATATCTTTTAGTCAGCTGCCCTATTCATTTTGTGTTGATCAATTTTTTAATGGACACAATAATACTTATTGATCGATTTTTTAATGGATGCAATAATATTGCATGTATATTGATCCATGTATGTATTACAGAAAAATGCTGTCAAGCTTATTGTCATATCCATATCATCAGAAATTTATCGGTTTTTATGCTGAGAATGTTAAAAACCTGTGTCAGCAACTTTGAAGTATTTAACTTCTAAATATATATGTATGTATATATATATTACATATATGTATTCTTGACTGTGGTCACCAACTAAATTTAATAGATTGCTACAGCTTATTGCTATTATCAAAAAGACAAGAGGCAGCAGTTATTAGTGAGGATGTGACGAAAGGGGAATCCTTACACACTGTTGGGAATGCAAACTAGTTAGAGCCATTTTGGGAAAAGTAGGGAGATTCCTTAAAACCCTAAAAATAGATCTATCACACATGGTCAATCCTACCACTCCACTGTTGGGCATATATCCAAAAGAAATGAGCTCCTATGTTGAAGGGACATCTTCAGTACCATGTTTGTTTTAGTCTTATTCACAATAACTAAATAAGAACACAATTTAAATTTCCATTTGTGGATGGCTGGGTTAAAAATGCAATCTATAAAGATAGCGGGGGTGCTGTACAGTCTTTCCAAAGCAGGAAATTCTGTCACTGGTGACAACATGAATTGAACTAGAGGTTATTATGTTGATAAAATAAGCCAGTATGATTTCATTTACTTGTAGAAATTTTTTTACCAAAGTCTGAGGAAGAAGAGATGAGGAAGTGCAAGTTGTTAACAAAGAGTACAAAATTTTGTTAGATTCAAGATGGTTAAAGTACTATATTATATTCAATGACCATTCCATAGAAGTTCTCAAGTATCTAATCTTTAATAAACTATTGATAATCAAGACTAAGCATTTTCTAAAGCACTTTGAAGAGGAATTTGCTAGGAATAATGACAGCTATCGTTGACAATGGCCTACTGCACGTGTGGATAGTTAAAAAAAAAAGCTAGAAACTTTGCTTTTTGAAAGGAATTATTTAAAAGAGTCAACCAGAGAGATTCAAGGGGAAGGCTAGGATTGGTTGGGGACAATATAATAAACCATAAACTATGTATGAGCTAGCATTGATTTTTTGTTAGCTAACTTGATATTGAAAGTGTGAGGCTGATTGTCCTGGTGCAGGCCTGGAATCCCAGCACTTGGTAGGCTGAAGCAGACGGATCACGGTGAGTCCAAGGCCAAGTTGGGCTACAAAGTGAGTTCAAGACTAGCTTTAACTGCATAGTGAAACCCTGTCTCAAAAAGACAAAGAGAAAGAGAGAAAGGAGGAGGGAGGATGGAAGGAGAGAGAGAAAGAGAGCGAAAGAATTTGATACCAGAAAGTATGAAAATTTAAAAAAACCACAGTTTCATGTTGTTTTCATGCTGCATACTTTAGATAGGGTAAAACTACCCAAAGAACTGAAACAGTTTCAAGCTGTTAAAAGCCAGTTGTAAACCAGGCATGCTGGCACACACCTATATTCCCAGAACTCTGGGTGACTAAAGCAGCCACACAAAGATCACAGGTTCAAGCCCAGCCTGGGCAACTAGTAACATAGGGACTAGAAAAGATAAATAAAGGACTGGGGTGTGGTTCAGTGTGAAAGCCCCGAGTTTAATCCCCAGTAGCACACACAGACAAAAAGCCAATCATATGTGGAGATATTAATTTCATGTAATTTTTTCTATTAAAATAAGATTAATCAAAGTACCTATTCAAAGTTATATGACCTCAAAGTGAATGTAATTGGAAGCAATAAAGCAGAACCTCATTAAGTCTTGTCAGTAGGTGTAAGAACATCAAAATTACTGAAGTTGTACAACATCAAGGGTGATTATAAGGATATGACTGCTTCACCAGAGAGGAGAAAGAGAGGGAAAGGGAGAAAATATGAATTAATCAGCAGTTAGCCACTTGGTTGGAAGAAAGAACTCTGCATTAAAACTGAGGTAATCAAATTTTCCTGTAGCAAAGAGGTGGAAATGTATCCAGAATGTCTTTCAAAATATGCTAATAACAGTTTGTGGTGGAAATAAAAATAATTCCTGCCTAGAATATTTTGTAGGTCAAAAATCCACATTTAGGGGAGAGGGTGGATTTCATCTTTCCTTTTTCTGAATCAAAACACCCTTTGAGGGTTTGATTCATTTTGCGTACGTGCTGCTTATGGTGTCACACACAGGAACGTTGGGATACTTGTGTGGTTGGATTTTCTTCTCTGGATCCCCTGTCCACAAGTCCATGAGTCACACCAGTTTGATCACTGAATGGTACCTACATGTTATAGACACTTGCAGAATCCACTATGAACTGCCTGAGGCATTGCTGCCTGTTACCTGCCCCTGCAGACCAGTGTGACCGATGCTCAGAAAGGGGTGGGCATGGCGGGACAGTGTTCTTGGAGACAAAATACTGTGGTAAGACAAACTAATTACAAGCAAATGTACACTTTATTTTTGTTGTTTTGGCAGGAAAATATTTTGCAGAAAGTAGTAATGACGGCCTTTGCAGATCGCACGGTTGTTACCATAGCTGTGAGTACGCGAAGTTGGGTTGATTGGTTCCTCTGGAGTTTTTGTTCTAAGATTCTGTGATCTTTCAGTTTGAGCAGTCAAAATGTACTGATGTTGAACTGTGTTTTTCTGTGATAATCTTCCTGCATCTGTACAAAAAGAGTGAAAGAAATACAGTGATACTTCAAAAACTGCGTCCTTTTTCAAACTGTCTGCTCTACCTAATGCCCCTAAATTGCAGTGAAAGACCCTCCTAAATCTAAGGAGTCCAGCAGGTCTGTGCTAATTTTCTTTTATATAATCTGATGTTCTGATGAAGAATTTGAGAAGCATAATTCTTAAATGTCATGGCCTGTTTGGCTAATACTTAATACTTCGATGCTTAATTTTTGTTCATTTATCTGTTTTAAAAAAGAAGAAAATAAAAAAAATTAAAAGATGAGATACCTCATAGCAGGGGGAGATAATTTCTTTATTTTAGGTAGTACCAAGTAGAAGAATTGTTATAGCCTCCTAATTCGTGTTATGTCTTATTTAAAATGGGCCGTGGTATTCTGTCTCTTCTGCTTTGAAGACGGGTGGGTTCTGCCATGGTTAGTCTTACTGCTTCAGAAAAACCATTTTTTAATGAATCACTTGGGCATTTTTCCTCCTGCTGATCTTTCTCTTCTTTCTGTTTCTCTCTCTCTAGCACCGTGTCTCCTCGATTATAGATGCAGATCTTGTTTTAGTCTTTTCTGAGGGTATTTTAGTGGAGTGTGATACTGGTCCAAACTTGCTCACCTACAGGAATGGGCTGTTTTCTACCTTGGTGATGACCCACAAGTAGACCATCACGACCTACTCTGCAAAGTGTCCGTTCTCTGGTAGTTATCTGAGTGGGGTCCCCTCCGTGAGGCAAGGCTGGTGCTGTGACTGAGGAAGAGGGCTGATAGAGGGAACCGAGGGCAACGTATTATTATACTGCTCAGCTTGAGCAGGTGTCCCTGTGATGTGTACTACTGAATAAGGTGCATGCACATTTTCACACATTACACATGCAAGCAAGCGATTATCAAACCTAAGACCCAGATTCGCCTCCATCCTGAGGCCCAATTTTATGATTCCTTGAGCACGTTTTGTAGTCATCTTTAAAAATATCATCTGTTCCTCACCCGTTCTGAAGTATGCATTGTTCAATTTAGATGGTCGCTTAACCGTTGAGCAATGGAAGTTGTATATACAATGCTTGCTATCTTACGTTTTTGTGAGTGATGCATGGGAGAAAGCCCACCCTTTGAAGTGTAGCTTTTTCATGGTTGCAGGAAATGATTCCCTATCCAGCCCACATAAAGAAAAATCTACTTTCTCTCATTTTCCCAGTGAACTCTAGGGTTTCTTTTCCCTGGATGAGAGTCACCTGATAACTCCATTCGCGCTAAGGTGTAAGAGATGTGACAATTGGCTGCCTTGAAAAACAGTTCTCAAATACTTTCAAGAATTTTCGCACTGGGCTGGCGGTGCAACCCTGTAATCCCAGCACTCGGGAGACTGAGGCAGGAAAATCACCATGAGTTTGAGGCTGGCCTTGACCACATAGTGAGTTCAAGGCCAGCCTGAATTGCACAGCAAGACCCTGGAAAAGATACGGAGATACTCTAGGAACAAAAGAACTTCCAATGTCCCTATATGAACGGGGTTGGAAGTGACGTAGATCTTTTCTCACTTAAAAGACTGCTTTTTCTTTACACTGCATGAAGCATGATGTTATTGTATGGTTCCAGTGATTAAATATCTGGCAGATTATTTGAGCATAATTTATATTTTTAACTAAAAAATAGATGTATTATTTTACTTAATTTCTGTTCCATAGCCAGTGAATACTTTTCTATAGACAAGTGTCTTCCATCTGCTCTTCAGATAGTGTGAGGGTGACCATTAGGATGTCTTGAATTCTAAAAAAAAAAAAAGAGAGAGAAAGAGAACAGCACACTTCATGCAGTCTGAGGCAAAAGGGTCCTCAGTTCTGTTAATGGTTATTTTCCTTCTCTGACTAAAAGATATTCTGTTACTTTGGTTAACTGCCACTAAAAATTATATAATATCTTAAAAATAGATAAATTTTCCAGCTTCTAAAAAGAAGCCCAAACATCTCCCAAATAGTTCATGATTTTTATTTATGAAAATGATTTAGTCTTTACCCTTGATTAGATTAATTTCTCTGGAGCATTTTGAAAATTTCATCAACACTCTTCCCATTGATACTACACTTGGTTAACAAGAGATAATTTGGATTTAATGCAATAAACACCAGTTATATTTATTTCTACTGGCCAAGATTTTTCAATGTTTTTAATATGTTTTAGTAAACATTATTTTATTATATCAAAGCAATGTTTAGGAGGGTGTATTTATGAATTTCAAGGCCAAATTCTTTTTCCAACATCTTTGATGTGGATTTAGAATAACTACTAATATTTTTCTGGAGTAAAATTCACAGCAGATATCAGTTAATTAAAGTTATATTTATCTTTTTTCTTGATTGTATAGATGTCCAAATGGCTCTGGTCCAAAGATAAATAGGCACTGTCCTCTATGTTCTGATAATTCCTAAATGTGTATTATTTAGTGACTAATTGGCTTGTCTATGGGTGATAAAAAAAATAGTAGGCTGTTTAAATTACTTTTTCATGTTGCTGAGACAAAATACCTGACACCTGAAGTTGAAGAAGGAAAAGTTCATTTGGCTCACAGTTTGTAGAGGTTTCAGTTCATAGTCAGGAAGCTCTAAGGCAGGTTGACATGGCAGAGGAGCATTGCAGAGGAGAAGCAGTCTATAAAAAGCAGGCAGGAGAGAGCACATTTGCCTTCTTTTTTTCCCTTATAATTCATACAGACTACTAGCCCTAGGGTGGGTATGGCACCCACACCTTTATTCCTAGCTAGAACTATGCCAAACCAACTGGCGGACTGATTTAGTAATCACACACCCTTGATCCCAGCACCACATACTCTAGACGCAGCCACCTCTGAAGAGCTCCACCCCATGACTGCGTGGAGTTTGGGGTAACGCATCTAGATGCAAGCCATAACACTGGACGTGTCCTAAAATAGCACCTTTATCACACCCTCTGTGTGTGTGTGTGTTTATCCCCCTGTGATTATAAGTAACAACTATGCTTGCTTTTCTGAAAGCTTAAACATTGAGACCACTCCATCTGTGTGGGCCAGGGTGGAATATAGACCTTTGTCCCTGAAGATGGCCTTCAATTGGACTTTGGGTTGTTAGGGAAAAGGTGCTTTGGAAGACTGAGCATGAACTAAGTAGATGATCTTTCTAGGTTTGGAACCGTGGCAGGAATTTCCACTAGCGCTCTATTCGGGTCCAGCATGATAGCCCCTAGCCACAGGTGGCTACAGAGCAATTGAAATGTAGGTAGTACAATTTGAGAATTGCTGTAAGTGTAAAATACAGGCTATATTTCAAAGATGTAGTCCTAATAGAAAACTGTAAAAGAGCTCATGAATAATTTTATATTGGTTACATGTCAAAATGATAACATTTTGGATAGACTGAGTTAGCATATATTATTAAAATAGATTTCACTTGCTTATTTCTACTTTTAAAACATAGCTTCTCAGAAATTTAAAGCTACATGTGGCTTACATTATATTTTTATTGGACAGTATTAACCTCAGCAAGTATAAAGTCTCACCACACTGATTTTTCCCTTCTACATTATAAAAATAATAAATAGTAGTAGCTGACATTTATTGTTTGGTTGTCTATACCAGACAAGGTGCTGAATTTTTTACATGGACTATCTCATCTGATGCTTACCGTCATTCTCCAAGACGGGTGGTGTTATTGCTGTCATTTTACAGATGCGAAGTTGAAGGCATACAAAAGTTGGTAGGTCGGTTAAGATTGCACAAAGAACAGGAGAGTGACGCCAAGATGAGTCCAGTGTAACCTCTCAGGGTGCAGTGTTCACCATCACACAGTTTTACCTTCCTCAGTGGTGCTAGGGACTTCTGGTGCAATAGCTGAACTGCAGAGTAGAAACACCTCACACTCAGAAGTCAGGGAACCTGCTTTTGATTCTGATTCTGCTACATGTTACCTATTCATTCTTCTGAATCTCTTGTGAGCTCCTACATTCTGCCCTATATAAAATGAAGAGAGAATACCCATAACTAAGGAATACTTGGATGATTTACAACTATGTGTGTGGAATAGCTAATGTATGGCCTGTGCTAAATAAGAGGTAGCTTTTATTAACTACTAGCACTAAATTCTCCCTCGCAAGGCTTTTGTGGAAAGAGAATGAGTAAGAGATAGTGACCCCCAAAATTGGGAGACTGCATGTCTCTAGTGTTAGATAACTCATTGTAATGCTGCATGTCAGAATGGATTTACCCATACTGTCTTCTTAGAAGTCACTTCTGTACTGGGGTTTTCTAATTGTGTACTAATCAATCGCATCAGTTGCCTTGCAAAAGAGACAATTGTAAAATACAACACAGCTGATCTGCAGTGACTCCTCTTAGCATAGAATTATTTGACAAACATTTAGTAGCCTTCAGGTTCCAGGAAAACAATGGTGCTAATGCATTGCTACATTAAAGTTAATACAATCCAAATAAAATCCAGCCAAATTGGCCAGTATTTTAAAATATATAAATAAATGATTCTCTAAATAAGAAAAAAAAAGGGAGGGCTGTGTTTTCCGCACCTGCTGGTGTGCCAAGATAAATAAGTATCTTTGAATAATCTATAAAAAGCACACATATACCATTTTTCTTGGATTGTGCCCTGAAGTTTATAACAAATCACGTTTTCTTTCCATTCACAGCATCGTGTTCATACCATTCTGACTGCAGACCTGGTTATTGTGATGAAGCGAGGAAATATTTTAGAATATGACACTCCAGAAAGCTTGCTGGCCCGAGAAGATGGAATATTTGCTTCTTTTGTGCGTGCAGACATGTGAAGGAGTGTCTCAGATTGATATGTGTATTTTTTAATAATCCAGTGGTAATCTGCTTAATGGATCACCATCAGACCTTCAGAGGGGGGCATCTTAAACTTTGAAAAATTTTTGTACAAGTTAATATTTCTTTTTCCTGTTTTGGTTTAACTGTTTTCCAAGATAGAACTGCTCAGTATGTTCATTACTGTTGTTTTCCTAATGATCAAGACAGTTTATCTTTAAGAATAGCAAGTCATATTAAAACATATATGCTACCTTCAGTGGTAAGTCAGCAGCTTATGTTTTCATAACTCTAGGACTAGCAAAGCCTTCTCAAGTGTAGAGGTTGCAATGAGTGTTATTACACTCTTATTTGTAAGAATAAATTTTCCTTATTAAGGTCTCCAAATATCACTGGAAGAGAATAAAAGAAGGATATGTTTTCTCATGAAACACTTAAATTCATTATCTGCTTTATAAGAATAGTCTCTGTATTTGTTAACTATAGTAATGACTTTCTTAGCTGTCTCCTTTTCTGCCCTCTAAATTGTTTCCTGTCACCAAGAAGTCATTATCACATGTAGCCAGGCATGGTGGTGTGTGCCAGTAATCCCAGCACTCGGGAGGTTGAGGCAGGAGGATCGCCTCAAATTCAAGGCCAGCCTGGGTTATGTAGTGAGTTCTGAACAACACAGCTAGACCTAATCTCAAAAAAGCTAAACTAAATAAATAAAGTAACAATAGAATAAAAGAAGTTTTCACATCTATAAATTCTATAATGCCAGTGCCTAAACTAGAAATGTCATTGAATACTTAAAAAATCATACTTGCTTCCATTTTTCTCTGTCCAGTAAGGATAGAGTTCATAAGCTAAATGAAATAATTTTGAAATAGTGATTAGTTTTGACCCTTCATTGGTAGGCCAATTATTGGTAGGCCATAGTTTATTCTTCATTAGCTTGCAGTTATGATTGTAAACTCTAAAATGTCACATTATTAAAGACTCAAAAATATAGGTAAATGGCCTTACTTAATATGTATAATGTGTATATATATATATATATATATATATATATATACACTCTAGATTATTCATGGTAGATGAACATTCCTCTAAGGGACTAGATACTCCTCAAATAGCTCTACATAAAGGTGGAATTATCTCACACTTTGATACATATATATAGTGTTTATTTGTAGGTAGAAGTGTTTACTTCCATTTTTCCTGCTCTAGTATTAATATGTATGTAAAAATTATATAATATTGGTAGGATATTAGTGTTGTATTTTTCTTAAATGTGAATTAATAAACTTAAAATTATCAAAGATTACCTTTACTGTTATGCTACCAACCATAGCTACTATAATTCTATGCCCATCCAATATTAATCTTATTGATTCTCATATGAAGATCTCTATACATTGTAAGATTTTGAAGACTTACCATTGATGGGAAAAGAGAAATTATGTTTCCAGTCCATAGTTCTTGTGTTTAGCGTATTTTGTTGTCTATTCATTCTTCAAATTTATACTTGTGTACCAGGATATGTCAGTATGCCTTCACTTGAGTATAAAACACTGATGTTATAAAAATAAGTTCCACAAGGCTGTACAAAAATGATCTTGTTGCACATATAATTGTTACATATATAAATTATTGCATATATACATTAATGACCTTTGTTGCATATAAAAAATGTCACCAGAAAAAATAATATTATTGTGTCTTCAAACCAAAGAGGAATAGAACTGGTACCCATAGATCCAATCTTGAATATATTTTCTAAAATCTTAACTAATGTAAAATACTACTAGTGTGAAAATGTTTTGTAGGGATGAGTATACATGATGTTTTTTACCAAGTAATATCTCATTCTTTTAGAGAAATATATTTTTTACTCATACAAATACCCCCATATGATATTTCTAAATTGTACTTCTGTATAGCCAGTGTCAGTAGTGGTTTATCTAATTACATTGAACCAAAATCATAGTCCCCCAAGTGGCTATCAGACCTCTCGTAAATTTTATTGTTTAAGTTGAATAAATATTTGATTATTTCCAAAACTAAATTGACTAAGTCAGGGATTGTATCTTTAATCAAGTAGTCATTTATTCCACTATATGTATTCCACTATATGTATTGACTATTGAAATGACTTATCTTAAAATAGCTTCATACTATGTAGGCCTATATCTATAAAAGATTATATTAACCATATCAAATTTTACATTTAACTCCTATAACCAGATCAATTTTAGAAATTTTTAGAAATTTTAATTTAGAAATTTTAATTTTAATTTTAATTTTAATTTTAATTTCTTAATATGTGTGAAAAGTATTAAGTGCATAAAGCTTTATTGCAGTAACAAGGTTCTTATTGCCATTAGACAGAAAAGATACTTCTGTTAAACAGTTGTGCACCCTCTGCTTTTGTATTATTCTTCATCATCCATTTGGCACTAGAAGACTCTTCTAAGTTGCTTGTACTTGAAATCCAGGACCAAATCTTATTTGCTTTTATGCCTGTGGCACTGAGAACAAACTCCTAGCCCACAAGTAGGCCCTAATAAATATAGTTGACTGCTCCATTGATATACCATATACTTACAACTATGAGTATTCTCTATTCTTTTCTGTATTGTATTTATTTTCCTATTTATTCTATATGACATATAAAATGTTTTTTCTAAAATATATGAAAACCTATTGCTTTGCATTACATAATAAATTACTCCTTTTGTTAACTCAGTGAAAGAGGGTGATTTTTCTTTCACTTATAGATGTATTGGGTATCAACCACGGCTAATAAATTAAATCAACACCACTTACAAGACAATACCTGGACCTACTTTAGTAATTTTGTTTAGCATATGCAAGTCATGTGTTCTATTATTGTTATGGGTAGACTCCAGAAATGATTCATTAATGGGAAGCTTAATGAAGCTACATTAATAATTTTTATATTTGTAATTAAATAGATTGACTCTAGAGTTTCTCTCAAAGTTTGTTAATCAATCCCAACTGTTGTCTTCCAATATATCTCATATTGCTTCTTTTGTAACTCATTTTTGGGATTTGTGTGATTTATAGAACTGTGATAATTCCCTGTTGACCCAACATCCAATTTGAGATGCAATCTTCTAGTCTTAGCCTTTAGTATAGGAAACAATAGGCTAAGACATCTGTTCTGCAACTTATATTTAATTTTTCCTTGAGTAACTGCATACTGTTTACATCCAGTCTTCTCAAGCAGCAATAGGATTTACCTGGATCAAACTTTCCAAGCAAGAGTTTCTAGGTGAATTCCTAGAAAGTGATTTCAGGTGAGCTTTGTGATTAGCCAAGTTTGGAAATCACTGATCTATCTCAGTCATGACATTAGTTTTTCTTTATTATATATGACATGTAGCCATGAAACACTGCTTCCTACTTTGCTGACATTACTTTTTACTGAATTGCTAAACTGCCTTAGTTCGGAATAAAGAAAATTTCATTTAATGAATTCAATCTGAACTGAAGATACATCGATAAGAACTCAAAACACTATTTTCTTCTGACTGATCATTTCATCAGTGGTCAGTGATTGAGAGATGAAAGTTTTCCCAAATATCTGAAGTATTTCTTTTCTCCACATCTGAACTAACTGTGGACTCATTTGCATATCATTCTGCTGACTTAAGAGTTTATATTTCCCATTATTCATAATATGCTAATGTGACCTATATGGGGGAGAGTTTTGCTGGTGATGTTGCACAATGTGAAAGGAAGGGACACCCTCAGGGATGATGATTCTTTCTGTTTTCACATTTTTTTTCTGTGGGTATCATCATTGCTGATTACAAAGGATGATGTGTTTATTTTACATGTCGAGTACACGGATTTAAATTGTGCCCTTTTCTATGAGTAATAGCAAGTTATCACTAGTCATTTACACTGTGATCGCCAATGCCCATTTGTAAAATGCAGTAAATCAAAGGACCCATACGAGCACTAGAATTTTAGAAGAATCAGATTAAAAGGTGAAAACCGAGTCAGAATAGGAATCTATCTAGAGATAGTCCACTCTTGTAAATCCACATTTCTCTGTTTCTCAGTTTTCTTCTGCCCCATTCCTAAGTATGCTTACTTATTTTCCATCTTGCACACCATCTGTTTGTGTGAGTCCCATATGTTATGCCTTATGTCTACATGTTCTTCCAAAGCCTCATGTGCACATAGGTGGCGCTTTTGGAGATGGCTGGATCTAGGGTGTGTGAATATGAATTAATGGTGTGGTTAAGGGTATACAGATTGTGCTACTGATTGGTTTAACATACTCCTTGGTGTGGATAACGGAAACCCCATTGGATGTGGGTGGCACCAATCAGTAGGCTTAAAGCCTTCATGAAATATACAGGGAGAGAGGGGAGGGAGGCTTGGTGTTTGCGGGCTTGCCGCTAGTACCTTCTGCCTGCCACACCATGAACTGTTTCTCCTCTGTAGTGGCTGTCTGCCATGTGTCTCTCTGCCTTGGCCAGTCAACTATGGAGTGAAACCTCTATTAAACTGTAAGCTGAAATAAATCATTCTTTGTTTTAACTTGTGGGTGTCAGGTGTTTTATCCTAGCAATGAGAACAGTAACCCGGACCCCATTTCTGAGATTAGATCTTGTTGTTTCCAGGCCTACAACAAACTCCATTTCTCAGATTGTTCCAAAATATGAAGCACGTTATCTACATTATTCAGTGCATCTTTTTTAACCTGATATAAGACAACTTTTATTATATCACTTTGGGTCAAGGACCTACCTATGACTTTACACGTTTTGAAAAGGTACCTACCAAGTAGACCTATCATCTTAGGTTAAAGAGAACCTAACACAAGCTAGGGAGAAATCTGAAAGGAGAAACTCACAACCAGAAGCTTCAGAAAAAGGGTGTAACTGGGTTGGCTATTGGTTATTTTCCTGTGGAAAAAAGAAAATTGTAGGGAAATTCTATCTTCTATCACATAAGCACAAAAATGACTGGGTAGATTAAGACTCTTGACCATTTTTCTTATGTTTCCTCACCCAACTTCACTCCAGAGAAAGGAAAAGTCCAAGGAAAGATGTGATTTTTCTTTTAGAACAAAATTTCCTGCCTCAAGTAAGGCCCTTCAAATGTTGACTTTTTAAGCCCAAGTTTTATTTCCCTATGGAAATGACTGAATCAACCTAAGAGACAGTTCCTCCTAACCTCTCATGCAAAACAAGCAGTAACATTCACCCAGAATAGCACTAACCCACCCATTTTAGGATCCTGAACACATACAACTCTACATGCACCCTTCATTTCCTAAGTGACCTTCAGTGTCAAAGTGCCAAGCAATTGACTTGTGCACTACATCGCCTATATCCTTGGCCAACAGGGAAGAGAAGATAGTGAAAGGCAGTGATTAGACATGATACATTTTCATCTGGAAATAGGAGCTTCTCTTCTTTGTTCCCATTTGACTGGACTGCTAGCATATATTCAACAAATTAAATATTATATTGGAAACACAAGGCATCTAGGCCTTTGGCCAAAAATGTAAGGAAAAAGTTAGCCAGGCTAATATTTTATGGGAAACTCTTGGCTTAAATAATGTTGTTTTTGGGTTTTTTCTTGTTTTTTTAATAATATTTTTAATAAAGCTGAACTACATGTGCCAACAAAGTACAGAGATGACAACATGATTTATGATTTAAATATCATATAATCTCTGAAATGTCTAGTACCATCTTGTATCAAACAAGATGAGAGATGCAAAATCACAAGAGAAAAGAAGAGATGAACAACATGAAATTACTTTAGATATTAATAGAATACTTAGTTCATAAAGCATTTCATTAAAAAATCGCTGTAAAGATAATAGTAGCTAACCTATCTGAAGTACATACGATATGAATCTTACAAACACATTCTCATGTAATCTTGAAAAAAATTCTGAAAGATAAAGCACATCTCCATTATGTGCTTGACATTCAAAGATGCTAATATGCCCCAAATTTGATGTATGTGAGATGCAAATTCAGGTAATCTGACATGTAGGCCCACATTCAGATTAAACTGGTAAATTAAAGATTAAAGTGGTGAGTTGGTTAACTTCTCTTGAGAATAAATGGCTTATTTGATGTGCAATATACAATAAAAATAATTTTGTGAGTCTATATAGAATACCACTGAAAAGGGAACTGGACCAGGAATTAGAAAATCTGAGGTTTAGTCTTGGTTCTATTACATACTGGATATATAGCCTCAGGCATATCAAAATCACAGTTCCTTTCTTAGCAAAGAGGAAAATTAAAGATATGGAACCACTCCCCTATCGGCTTCATGGAGTTTTTATCAATATAATATGATAGCAGAAGGACTATGTGATTTAAGAACCACATTTCAATATGAAATATTAATATTGAGAACTCACTACATATAATACACTTTAGTGGGTACTATGTTTTATCACAAAGTATTTTCCCTTTTAAAACTCAATATTCCAGTTTTGCAATGGTAAAACCATATATTCAAGATGAGATATTATATAAAAATGGTTCCAGTGTATTGATGCTCCTAAAGTTATGGAGAGGATAAGGCAAAATCAGTGTATTGTGGTTGACAGATTTTCTAGGAAGAAAGAACAAGAAAATTAGCACTTTTATTCATAATAAGCAAACGTAATAATTGTATTAAATAATTTTTATTATTAAGTAATAATTATTCCACAAGACATTATATAGTAAGTAATAATAAAATGAAATTAACCAGTTAAAATTCAAAACAAACTTGGGTATTAGCACAAGGTATAACACTCCAAGAGATTTTAATGTATGTTCGCTAACAAAGATGTGAAAACGTGCTCAGCATCATTCTTTATCAGGATGCAAACAGAAACAAGTAGCTACCTACAGGATGGCTAAACAACGAGGGCTGACAATACCCAGTGCAAAGAGCATAAAGTGTTATGTTCTGTTGGAGGGGTATGAGGGACTCAGGCAGCACACAAAACTGGCATTTTTATCAGCGCTAGACATGCGCCTACACTAGGACCCAGCATCTCCATTCCTGGGTATGTGTCTAAGAATTGAATTCGTGTATCTGAGCAATGAAAAATGAAAGTCTATGTCCACGAAGGAGCTTGCGCGGAAATGGGCACAACAGTTTTATTCATAATAGTCAAGGAAACAAAGCAGCCCCATGCTCACAATAGGAAGACAGATAAATAAATGATATTACACAGTGAAATACTCTAACTGGTATATAAAAAAGCCTGGCCAGTTCTCATGGGTTGTATGTTCAGTGAATGAAAGCAGACCCTGAAGAGTATAGGATGCAAATCTCAACAACGAGGGAAACAAAACCCATCGTGAAATAAGACATACTGGGAGAGCCTGGCAAGGAGTGGTTTGTCTAGGAAGGAGAAGAAGGAAATTTCTAGGGTGGTAGATGTTTGTTAAATAAAATGATCTGTGATCTGTATGATAGTAACATAGTTTTATAAGCAGATTTTTCAGAAAGTAGTTTAAAGGAGCAAATTAATTTAAAATCACCTAATAGAAATTTTTGGAAAACAACATGAATGGTATAACAGAAAATCCAAAAGGCAGATTAAGCAGCAATTAGGAGGTGATGATGCTGTCTCATTCTTTTTATTAGAATGCTTTTTATTAGAATGCCGGAGAGAGCAAGCAGACACAAAATATGCAAGAACATTCAGAAGACGTGGAGAATAAAAAGAGAAGTCCTGAAAAAGAGGGGCATAGTGAGGAAAGTTCAAAGATCCAAGAACTATTTCTAAAAAGCTCAGACTCCAGTGTCATCAAAATTATTGCAAACTCTCGAAGAGTTGCTGATCCCTTGTCTATTTTCGCAATTCTAATCCATGCGAGAAGAATGCATATCAATCTTTTTACAAAGACTCATAACATTTATCCAAAACAAAGCACAATGCTAGGAAGAATAATACAGAATAATCCAAGTATGTATGCAAAATATTCTAAACTGAGTGTTTAGCAAAAATAACCCAACATTGTATTACCATGACCAAATGGAGTTGATTTCAGGAATGTAAAAATAGCTCAATATTTTCTAAACCTAGTGCTTTAATTTACCATATTAATTCTCCAAAAAACAAAAAAAAATCTTTCTTTTTAAGAGCAGAATATATTTATTGGGAGAAAGAAAGCTTCTGCCTGGGAGAGAGGGAGAAGGGGTCCTGAGAGGGTTGTCAAAGACTTTGTCTTTTCCAAGGACATTTATAGAGCAAAACCTGAGATGGAATGGGTCCAAGATGTGGAAAACATGCAAGGCAGGTGGGCATGAGGTAGGAAAAAAATCTCTTGAACAAGTACTAACAAGGCATTTTGTACAATTTATTAACCATCACTGATAGAAAACTAGAAAAGCACACTTCCTCAAAATGACAAAGATGTAAATCATTTATTCTGAATCCTAATAAAATCACTAAGAAAAAGAATATACCTGTTATCACCCTTATCATTTACTATTGATCTAATAACAAACACAGGCTAGGAAAAATTTTAAATAATGAGTATAAGCTAATTAAATACTGAGTTATGTAAGCTTTATTGGAGTAATAATTATTTTAGAAAGCATCACGTTTTAGAAATCTTGGGCATGTGCTATACACAGCATTCACACACTCACTAAATCTACTCTACAACTCTGAGAGGTAAATGTCACTGTCTTTATATTTATAAAGAGGAAATTAGGGTTGTAGAGATTAATATGTTGTTCAAAGCTTCCAACCAAGTATACTGCAGAACTGGTATTCGACTCCAAGTCTTTTTGACTCTAGAGTTCTTTGAACTTAAGCAGAAGGCTATAGTGCATCTCATATAGTTTTCCTCAATTAAAAAAAAAAGATTAGCTTTCAAATACATAATAACGTCTGCAGGATGGCAGAGATCACTTTATTATTACATGTATTCTGAAAATAAGGTAGTTTGACATTTGAAATTAGCAACAAATCTTGAATATTTAATGCCAATGTGAACTTGTTGGGAAAAAAAATGACCTGGTGAGAGCTTTTCTGGCACAGAGAATTTTTACCTAAAGGAAAATCTAGATCTTCAACAAGAAAAAAAAATTCCTGACTTCCTTAAGCCTACATCTAAATACCATTTGAAAATTTTCCATCTCTATAATCCCTTCTGCTGCAGCTGGGATTTTTGAAAGGTGGCAGTAAGGACCCACTCTACAGAGAGATCTGGAAAATGTCAGGTTTCTCTTTCCAAGCATTGGGTGAATCACTGATTTTGCAAAACATTGAGACATAAAAGCATAGCGATGGATTAGGACATCTTTGAGAACTGCTCGTTCTCTAAGAGCTAATAGTTTCTATACCAGAAGTGATACCAGGCTCATGCAAGCTCCACTTTCTTTGTTGCTAAAACATCAAGGCGCATGTTCTCTAGATCTCTGAGGTATTTTGCCGGTATTTGATTTGTATTGCATTAACTCTGTATAGCAGTTTTGGGAGTATGGTTATTTTCACTATACTGGTTCTTTCAATTCAACAGCAAGGGATATCTTTCAATTTTTTGATAACCTCTTTGACTGCCTTTTTCAGAATACTGTGATTTTCACTGTACAGATCTTTTACATCCTTTGTTAAATCGATTCTTAAATATTTCATTTTTTTGATGCTATTGTGAAGAGTGTGCTTTCGGTAATTTCTCTCTCTGTGAGTTTCTTGCTTGTGTATGGGAATGCCATTGATTTCTGAGTGTTGATTTGTATGCCACTACACTACTGAAAACATGCCTAAAATTCATTGGGAACCAGAAGAGACATGGAATAGCAAAAGCAATTCTGGGCAACAAAGACAAATAAGGGAGGAATAACAATCCTAGACCTGAAATTGTACTACAAAGTTACTGTGATAAAATCAGTATGGTATTGGCCAAAAAAGGCCAGAAACAAAACAAAACAAAAAACAGACCTTTGGATCAGTGGAACAGATTAGAAGATACAGACACAAAGATGCAACATCAAACACATTCAGTTGTCTTATCTTTGACAAAGGAGCCTAACATACTCACTGAAAAGCACAGTCTCTTTAACAAATGGTGCTGGAAAAACTGGCTTTCCACATGCCAAAGACTAAAACCAGACCCCTATCTAGCACCATGCACTAAACTAAAGTCAAAATGGATCAAAGATCTAACCATTAAAATAGAAACACTTTTACTGGAAGAGAAAATAGGTAGAAATCTCAAAGACATAGGTATAGGCAGGGATGTCATGAGCAAAACCCAGACTGTGAGGGAAATATTACAAAAGATCAACAAATGGGATCTCACTTTATGAAAAAAAAAAAAAACTTTAGTACAGCAAAAGAAATTACCAACAGAGTAAAAAGATAACCCATAGAGTGGGAAAAATTATAGGCAGCTATTCCTTAGACAAAGGACTTATATCTAAATAAAGAATTGAAAAACATCAGCCCCCCAAATACAAAGACCCAGTTCAAAAATGGGCATCTGAGATGCATACACACTTCTCAGATGAAGAACTACAAATGGAAAGTACATGAAAAAATTTTCAACATCATTGGTCATTCGAGAGATGCAAATTAAAACATTGAGATTCCATCTCATCCCAGAAGGAATGGCTATCATCAAAAAAACAACCAATAACAAATGCTGGAGGGGCTGTGGGGAAAAAGGACCTCTTCTCCACTATTGGAAGGAGTATAGACTGGTACAACCACTTTTGAAATCAGTGTGGAGATTCTTTGAAAGACTAGGATTAGAGGGCCTATTCGACCCAGTATATCTTCCCAGAAGAACTGAAAGCATCATACAGCAGTAATATATGTGCACCCATGTTTAGAGCAGCACAATTTGTAATAGCTCAATCTTGGAAACAACCCAAATTGCCCATCAACTGAGGAATGGATTTAAAAAGTGTTGAAAGCAGAAGAAACTGCTCAAAACGAAATAACAACTGGGAGGGGGGAAACAAGAAAAGAAGGAAGGTTTTATATATATATATATGATAGCCAACATAGTATACTACTTCTATTAGTTCTTTGAAAATAGCAGTTTGAGCTTGTATTGCTTGATCAATTTTTCATGCGTGTATCTTATAACCTGAGCAACTACTTTGAAGATAATAATACTCAATATATTAACCATTCTTAATCTCCTATTATCTCATTTAGAAATTCTGTATCATTGTTTTTATTGTTTGCTTTTCTTTAAAATTTAAAAAAATGTGTTTTTATAATGGAGTACTACTGAGCTATGAAAAGGATAAACTGGAAACTTTTATAGATAAATGGATTCAACATGAGACTGTACTCATAAGTGAAATAAATCAGACTCATATGTGTAAAAATCAAATTGTCTCACTAGTGTGAGAAACTGAACTAGTAAATACAATCCAAACTGTCCAACAGATATTATGAATTGGGAAGAAGCTGTTCAAAAGAAAAAAACAAACTGTGATGGGAGAAAGGGGAAAGGAAGAATAGGAAAAATA
The DNA here is from genome assembly GCA_004027295.1 of Dolichotis patagonum. Lineage (NCBI taxonomy): Eukaryota > Metazoa > Chordata > Mammalia > Rodentia > Caviidae > Dolichotis > Dolichotis patagonum. Next base: position 145,213 of record PVJX010001726.1, read on the forward strand.
AAAAACATATTTACATGCAAGACAATAACATTATACAGTTAGTTTCTCTTAGTTCATTGAAAAGAAAGGTTTGTGCTAATATTCAACAGAAAAAACAAACTTTGATGGGGGAAAGGGGAAAGGAGTAAAAGGAAAAATAAAAAATATATTTATATGCAAGATAATAACATTATACAGTTAGTTTCTCTTAGTTCATTGAAAAGAAAGGTTTGTGCTAATATTGTTTGGACAAGATATCATGCTATATCTTGTACTCTACTACAAAGACAACAATACGCAATGTATTAATTACTGTAACTCTCCGACTAACCTATTTTTGAAATTCTGTTTTATTGTTTTTATTTTTTTCTGTTTAAAATAAAAAAAATCAAGGTGCCAAAAGAATGAAAAGTGACAAATGTTATTTCACATCTTCTCTGGGGAAGAGCCAATCCAGCTTTAATATTAATTAGTGTTTTATAGCCTCCCGGTAGAAAATAGTTACTGTGGGCACTCTGCCTCTGGCAAAAGAAGCCACTTTACTTTTGGAACATGATGACAATGAAATAGATGTCTTAGATTCTGGACCCTTGTCCTGTTACCAGCACCTTGGTTGGCTCCCTCTCTGGCCCAGATGCTTTGATTAAATTTAACAGTTGAGGAGACACCCATACAAGAACTAATTAGTTAGCACTGTGAGGATGGTAAGATGTCACAACTAATAACCAAGTCTATGAAATAGTAGTGTCATTGTATTTCCTTAATTTTCAATTAGGAGAGAGTTAAATAATAGAGAAATCTGTGGGCTACACTTGCTTCCCAGCCTCCACCATCTGTTTCAAGACCTTCTTGACCATCAGCAGACTCAAACCTTACATATGAATAAGAGCTGACATTTTATTAAGTACTTATCACAGGGCAGACACTATCTTATGCGTTTTCTATGGATTGTCTCACCTTGATTTCTGTATTAGTCTGCTTTTGATGACTATCATAAAATATATGAGGCTAGATACTTTCTAAAGAAAAGAGGTTTAGTTAACTCACAGTTTTTGAAGCTAAAAATCTAAACTTGAGTCTCTCCCTGGTCTCTGAGGAGGGCCTTGTGACAGATGACTACACAGTGTCTGTGTAAGAGGAAGAAGTCACATGGTGAGCAGAGAGCCAGAAAGATTCAGGCATTAATTTTGCCATCACAACCATCTACTCTCTTAGAAATCAACTCACTCTCCAGACCAGCACTAATCTTTTCTGAGGAATGTATCTTTATTACCTAACTAGCTTCCATGAAGCCCCTACCACTGAAAAGATCCCGCCATTCCTCACACAGCCTCATGGGAATCCAAGTTTCTAGTACATGAACCGATGAAGAACACACTAACCCATTGTTGGGAGCCGTCGAACCTGGAAATTGACCACACATTCAAGGCTGGAGCATGACCATCCCAAGAACAAAGAGCACCTGGGGCAGCTGTGTGAAGAAGCTGCTTCAGCCCAGAAAACACCTAGTCCCAACACAATCTGAACAGTGGGTTGCTAGGACAATGGGTATGATGTGGCGTTAAGTTGCTGAAAGGTATAAATAAACGCCCTTATGGTTGACAGACAGTTCCTTTCCTCCCATCAGAAGGTGAGGGCTCCATCTGACCCCAGCTTTCTCTCTTTATTTTCTCATCCTCTTGTGGTCCTCCACCCAAGGTACCTCAAGGGCTGCATGGGTCGCAGTAACCCACATCTACACCTTCAGAGGAGCCTCATCCTCATTCTAGGAGGCTCTCCTAAGTAGGTGGGCAAGAGAATCTCTGAGTTCTGTGGTTTTTTTCTTTAATTAGAAGTATTAATACTTCCTCATAAAGATAGTTTTAATTTGTCAGCCAGTGATTTTACATTTTATTCTATCTTTGGACAAATGAAAGCCTGGAGAAGTATCAAATAATATTACCAGGTATTGGTCATGAAGCTGGATCGTAGATGAACATTAAGAGCAGAGAAAGCATAGGATGTGAGATCAGAAGTTCCGTTTTTTATAGCTTTCTGTCTACTAGCTAGGGGATTTTAGAGTCATTTTGCTACACTCTAATCAATTCAAAAAATGAAGAAATAACCTAACTCTTCTGCAGCTGCCCCAGGGCCTAGGTCAATGATTTCCATAGTCCAGTGCCTTTCAGACTCCAAATCATTATTCATTAGGTAGAGAAGGATGGGTGGCTTAGTGAATACTCCTCCCACTTTTCCTGCCTCTTCTTATGCCTTTCCTTGCCTCCATCCACTGCACGGGTCTTAATGCCCTTCAAATACAAGCTATGTCCCACCTCAGCACCTTTACATGTGGTCTCAGGCTGCCTAACGCATGCATTTCCCAGTTGCTGTCTTTATTGATTCTTCATAAATCCTAACACTATTAATAATCATATAATGTATTACCTGATTGTAAACACTTTCCTCCCCAAGATCACCTTGCAAGAAGAACTTGGCTTTGTTCACCTGGGTGCAAATTACAGGCTAGTGCTTGTTATTATTGCCCCTTTTCCTGGTCTTACCAATTCACACCCGTGAGCTTAAGTTTGAAATTGAACGTGCAAGCTGGAGGGAGATTGTTTTCATTTATATTTCTGACAGATATCTTTGAAGAAGTGGGGTGACCTAATTTAAGAGATGACTTTTCTTTACAAGGAAATATATATTTCAGAAAGAAGTGTTCTCTGAACTCATTGGAACAGACAACTAAGATGAGTTAAACTGTCATTCCCAATTCATGATAACTCCAAAAAAAGTGAGTTTATAACATGTTGTTTTGATTACTAGTTTATGTAACAGTTTTATTAAGCTGATTCCAAAGTAATATGTTCCAAAGTAGTTTATATGAGGACACTAATAAAGCAGCATACCAAGCAAATAGACCGACCGATATTTGGGCTGCTAACATAAACCATCATCTGGAAGACTTTTTGAATTCTTAAGTCTAATATGACTCTGGAAATCCAGAAGTTCAAAATTCACAAGTCGAATCCAAAGCAAGGTCGTTCAATGCAAGGACTTCACCCTTTATCGCAAATGTAATTTCCAGGACTACACTGATGCGTATTTCATAATCAAAGGAGCAGACATTTGAAAAAGAGCCATCGGCTTCATGCTTAATATTCCACTTGTCTGAAAGCATGAGCAAGCTCTGTTTCTGAGGAGAAAGGATTTCCAAAATCTCTTCATTCCCAAATAAAATGCTGATAGGTTCTAAAAGGAGCCTGACCCATGCCGACTTACAAGTGAACAGATATCCTGGAATCACTTTCCAGCTGCATAAATTCCTTTGGTTTGCATCATAAACAGATTCCAACAGGATTCCTGAATAGCCAAAAAAATCATAATATTTAAACAAAGTCACCTCTGTTCTAAACTTATTACTGATTTTTTATTCTTTTTTTTAGTTTTTTGCGTCACGTACAAATTAGTTCTTACTTCTAAGAGAATAATTAGAAAACTCCTTGAACACCAGAGAAAACATATGTAGAGTTTAAGGACCAACAGGCAAATAATGATTAAATAACTAGGAAAATAAACTTAAGTAGGATATGCAATCTTGAAAAATTAATGGATTTCCTTGACCAACTTCTCACCAAGGGTACATTTCAATGTTTTCTACTAGACCATAATATGAATTTTTTTAAAAAAATGAAAAAGGAGACTAGAATGAATTATAGTAATTTTTTTTATTTGTTGTAGTACTGAGGATTGAACGCAAGGCCTTGGTACTGAACTATAATATCCCCAGACCTTTTTAAAAATTTTTATTTTGAGACAGAGTCTCATAAAGTTATTAAATTTCTCAGCCTGGGCTCAAAATTGCCGTCCTTCTGCCTCAAGCTGCCAGCACATTGGCATTACAGGTATGGACCACTATAGCTGGCAGTAATAAGCATTTATTGAGTAGCTAGTATGTGCTCTGGGAGACATTTAGATTATGTATCATGAAAGGAGAAACCTAGCCAGCAAATGCCAAGCAAATGTAATTTTTGCTGACTTGGAGTTGTGAGGGAAATGCTTGATAAGGGAAGAATGAGTTGTTCTAATTCAGAAGAATGATAAGAGATGGGAAAGTTGATGAGTTAGGGAGCCTTGCAGACAAGTGCTATCATAAATCTCAAAAACTGCAAACTTCAAACTTCCCATATGGGTCCCAATAAATGGTTGTGAAACCAGGAAGAAAGGAGAGATGGAAAAGTGAATGCAAGGAAGAGAGAAACGTCATGTTTCAAGCACTGTTCCTTCTTTTTTTCATTCAGCAAGCATTCCTGAACCTCATTACCAGGAGCTAGGAATAATTTAAGATCTTGGTTACATAGTGATAATGCTTCCTCATGCAGCTTCTGCCGAATGCAGCAAATTGAATTAAAGGAAAAATACACAATATCAATGGAGAATGGAAAGAGAAGAGGAACTTCATAATAGTTATAATGGTTTATAGTACATATTTTTCACTTTTGTTTCCCTTGATTGGCCTCTTTTCTCTAGGCACACAATTGTCAAAAATTTACTCGTGAAAGTTCCACCTTTAGTCTGCCCTTATTTTGAATTAAATAATCTAAATTATTGACTCATAAGAAGCCTGACATAGCTCGTCATTTCAGAATATGTTGAAACTTGACTTAAAATTCAATATTTAGGAGCACATACCTCATTGGAAAAATATCAAGCTGAAAATATATGTTATAGGAAAAGAACAGAATTTTCATAGCATTTAGGTATGAGTTTACTTGTTGCAAATCTCATAAATCCTCAAAATTCACTTCTGATTCATTTTTCGTTTTTTACCATTTCTTTGTCACCGGCATAAGTATCACACAGCTGTCGCTGACTCTTCCACTACTGCCCTGGGCCTGTGTGACACTCCTTCCCTAGTCATTTGTGCACTGCCCACTAACTTTACCTATCAGCCCCGGGCTTCATTCCTTTTCCAATTAATGTAATAGTTTCCAGTTTTCCCTCTTGTCAATCATAGAATTTTGGAATCCCAAGGGGCTCTACTTAGAAATACAATCCCTGAGGTAATCAAAGCCTCCCTTCTGCATCAGTCCTCCTAAAACATGCTCTTAACTGTAATCAAAATCTTCCCCAGACTGAATAACCACTCCTCACTGAAGACTGTCCAGCCTCTTTTGCTGAGTGTTTAAAGCTGTCTATGCAATCTTTCACCCCAGGCCCCAAAATGCTTCACTTTTCTTTCACTGATGCAAAAAAATATGTTTCGAGCATCACCATTCTCTGAAGGATATTAGAGGCTGGATGGGAAAATGAATAGGTCACAACCTCGACCTCTGCGGGTAGGGGCCCTTGGAGGGTGGTAACCCTGGGGGTGGCGGGAGCAAGTGCCTGAATAGCTGATTTTGTGTTGAGAACCCTGGTGACAGAGGCCATCCAGTGTCAAGTGCCCCAGCCCACTGTGCTGCCTACTGGTGTTAAGTTAGGGCTGCTGTGCCACAGATCACTGTCCCCTACTCCGTGACTTTGTTAGTGCTCCCCGCTGTTCGCAGGGTGTCTTCTCTCCAGCTACTTCAAATAAATCTAGTGTTTTAAAGACTGGATCAGATACCTTGGTCCATGGTTTTTAAAACCTATGTTTATAGCAGCACAATTTGTAATAGCCAGATCTTGGAAACAACCTAAGTGCCCATCAACTGAGGAATGGATAAAAAAGTTGTGGCATTTTTATACAATGGAGTACTACTCAGCTATAAAGAATGATCACATCGAGATATTTATAAATAAATGGACACGACTTGAGACCATTCTCTTAAGTGAAATAAACCAAACCC